>CABHPH010132002.1:0-24416 GCA_902168325.1 Peromyscus nudipes | reverse complement strand
AAAAAAAAAAAAAAAAGATAATTCCTCACAGGCCTGGAGGGGTGCCTGGACACCTGTCTTCCAAGGTTCTAGATCTATTCAGTTGACAACTGAGATGAACTATCACAGGCTCATCAGAAATATGGAACTGCAAGTCAAGTCAGTAAATTCTTGCTCACTGCTTATTTAATGCATATAGATTTCTACATGATGAAAATATAATTTCAATGGTGAACTCAGCAATGCTGTTTGAACTTAACTTGTAGTTACTACTGAAAATCCCAATCAAAAGCAAATTAATTATCCACAAAGGTACTCATCATTTAGCCTCAGTATTTTTCTCTTAAGCACTACATTTTATGTTGCAACAGAATCTTGCATGGTTTAAACACAGTTATGGAATCACTAAAATTGATATTATGAAAACCCTACTGTACAGACCAAACAATATTTAGCTTCTTCATAAATACAGTGTGTTGTGGAATATTAGTTGAAGATGTGTTATGTTTGTTTATGCTGTGGAATATTTGTTTAATGATGCAAAGATGTGTTGCATTCTTTTATGTTGCATTTGTTTAACTCTGTGAAGCTTTGTTACTTTGCCTGCCTGAAACACCTGATTGTTCTGATAAAGATCTGAATGGTCAATAGCTAGACATGGCGCAGGGGGGCGGTGAATAGGAGGGGCTTGCAGGCAGAGAGAATAAATAGAAGGAGAAGAACATAAGAGAGGAGCAAAGGAGAAATGAAAAAATGAGGAGAGGAGGATCCTAGGGTCCAGCCACTCAGCAACACAGCCAGTCAAGAAGTAAGAAGGAAAGAAAAGATATATAAAAGAAAAAGGTAAAATCCCAGGGGCAGAAGGTAGATAGGATAATTTAAGTTAAGAAAAGCTGACTAGAAATAAGCCAAGCTGAAGCCAGGCATTTGTAAGTAATAATACACTTCCATGTATTTATTTGGGACCTGGGTGATGGGGCCCCCAAAGAGCAAAAGAGTAAGAACAAAACAAAACAAACAACAATAGTGTCTGGTGCGTTCCACATTTTCATCGAGGGGTGCCTATTTCAGAGCACAGCGTTTACAAACAACAATAGTGTCTGGTGCGTTCCACATTTTCATCGAGGGGTGCCTATTTCAGAGCACAGAGTTTACATGTGAACACATCCACCCAAGATAACTTTGTCTTCATCATCCTACCCTTGTCATTGTCCTCTGACAATGACAAATCCTGAAAACTTTTCATAAGAAGAAGGACCAGCCTCTTTTGTAGAGTCTGAGCTGACAAAATCTTTCCTGGTACCAGTGTACCTCATGAGCAGGTCATCTTGGCACCAGTATGCTTCCTGAGCAGATCATGATACACATTTTGCAGGGTCACAGATGCTGCCTCTCTCTTCCTTCCAGCCAGCCTTTTTGCTCTGTGAGCACTGAGCTGATCAGGATGTAAGTGAAGCTTGGACAATTCAAACCAAATGAAAGAGAACAGAAGGGTCGTTTGATAAAGGGTTGTCAAAGCAGGGGCCCGGTATATGAAAATGAATCATCTTGTATTACTAAATGAAGACAATTAAATGAAAAGGAAAGTTCTTAAAATGAAGCAAATTGTATTCCTTATTATCCAGCATCATCCAATACCTGTCTCTATTTCTTCACACCTGCTTTGACATTTCAATAGACTAAGTCAGAAACAAAGAGAATATGGCATATGAAGAGGGAAAAAAACATTTTTTTTGAGCTAAGTCTATGTTTTTAGTATATTACTTCTAAAGCTGGAGTTTGGGGTCTGAAGAGATGGCTCAATGGTTAAGAGCACTGACTGCTCTTCCAGAGGTCCAGGGTTCAAACCCACACTTACATGGTGGCTCATAACCATCTCTAATACCCTCTTCAGGCCTCCCAGGGCACTGCATTCAGGCAGTGCAGACATAAATGCAGGTAAAACATCCATCAAAAAAAAAATAAAAAAAATTAAATAAATATTTAAAAGTGGGATTTATGTTTCTTGTTCCTTTATAGTAATCACAGAAGTTGTCACTTTATGCCTCAAAAGCATATGGCACCGGGCGGTGGTGGCACACACCTTTAATCCCAGGACTCAGGAGGCAGAGGCAGTTGAATCTCTGTGAGTTCAAGGCCAGCCTGGTCTATAGAGCGAGTTCCAGGACAGGCTCCAAATGCTACACAGAGAAACCCTGTATTGAAAAAACAAAAAAAAAAAAAAAAGCATGTGGCACCTGAGAGGCTACCCATGATCCAGTAGAGGGCCCTGTACTCACTCAAATACAAGACACAAGCAGCATTAAGCAAACTCAATGTTTTCTGTTTGTTTTTTAAAGAGCACATGAAATTGGGAGAAGAAAGTTTTGGGAGTGCTGGGGTACAGCATGAATCTTAACAGGTCTTATTAATAAAAACAAACCTGGGCCAGGTATTGGGGTGAATGCTGAAGATCAGAGAAGTCGAACAAGCCAGAGCCACCTCACCTTGCCAATTCCTCAGCTGATCCTGTTTGCTCAGACTGGAAGCTTCTGAGTCCTCATCCAGAATCAATCTCAGCTGAACTGCTGCTCAAAAGCCTAAAAGCTTAACCAGCCAAAAGCTTCTAGTTTGTGGTCTTCACACCTTATATACCTTTCTGCTTTCTGCTATCACTCCCTGGGATTAAAGGCTCACTTTCTGGAATTAAAGGCGTGAGTCACCATGCCTGGCTGTTTCCAATGTGGCCTTGAACTCACAGAGATCCAGACAGATTTCTGCCTCAGGAATGCTAGGATTAAAGGCATGAGTGCCACCATTTTCTAGCCTCTGTATCTAATGGCTGTTCTGTCTCTGACCCCAGATAAGTTTATTGGGGTGCACAATATATCAACCACATTTCTCCTTTTTTATCTAAAATTAAAAAAGATTATAACTAATACAAGAAAAACTATATCCAATAAGTATATACAATATATACAGTCAAGAATTACATTAACGATAACATTAACATTTGACAGGTTCAGACGAAAAACTTCATTAATATATAACAATGTCCAGTCCAGTAACATTTGATAAACTCAGACAAAAATTTTCATTACTTATCGTATTTAAAACAAGTAGTTCCTTTTTAAAAGTACTGGGGATGCTGTGAATGTGTTGCTCTGATTGATTAATAAATAAAATGTTGATTGGCCAGTAGCCAGGCAGGAAGTATAGTATAGGCAGGATAAGCAGAGAAGAGAATTCTGGGAACAGGAAGGCTGAGTCAGGAGTCACCAGCCAGAAACAGAGGACGCATGATGTGAAAGTACCGGTAAGCCACAAGCCACATGGCAACTTATAGATGAATAGAAATGGGTTAATTTAAGATATAAAAACTAGATAGCAAGAAGCCTGAGCCATTAGGCTAAACAGTTTAAGTAATATTAGTGTCAGTGTGTTTATTTGGGTCTGAGAGGCTGCGGGCCGGGATGGACTGGAGATAACTCCAGCAACATGGGAGAAATAGGGAGAGAATGGTGGGTAAATTTAATCAAAATATATTATATACAGGTATGAAACTCTAAAAATATACACAAAATAGTAACAGCATTATGCTCATTACAGTGTGGGTACTCAAGAGATCCTAGTTAACAACTTATTAAATGGTATTAATAAGGTGAAACAAACATGAATGAAGTAAAGAATTTTCTTTCATTCAGATGTTTTTATTTTCAGAAGAAAACGTCTTTCCCCATATCATGAGTGAAATAACCAGGAATTAATTCAATTGGCACACATTTATGTGCATGTAAAGACAGGTAAAGTAAAAGTGAGCTGACCTGCACTCGTTGAGAACTCTCCTGTGTCTGGCTATGTGCATTTGCAATGCACTATGTTACGTGGAATGATGTGTCCTAAGACATGCAAACTTTTCATTTCCTGAAAAGTTTAAGCAACTGCTGTAATAAACTCAACATTCTATAGAGAGTCAATAATATGAGAAGCATGTTATCTAGAATCACGTATTTGATGCTAATTACCTCAGATTTCTATACACAGTGTTTTTATCTATGTAACTGATCTTGTGAGAAGTAAAAGTTAAAATCTGAGTCATCATCAGTAAAATGCTGGAGTACAAAAATAAAAAGTGAAAAAAATGGAAGACTCACCATTTCTTTAAACGTAATCTAACAGTTATCAGTCTTTCTGTTAGATTTTTTTATTTACTTTTTGTGTATGTGTGTGGGTGGGTGTTCATGAGTGTGTGTGTAGGTCATGAGGACAACTTGTGAGAGTTGATTCTCTCCTTCTACCAGGACTGTCCCAGGGATCAAATTCAGGATTTTAGACTTGGCAGGAGAATCATTTAGTCACTGAGAAATCCTGCTGATTCCTGATTATTACTTAAGATTATAAAACAAAATCAGCTATGTTTATAAGACAATTGCCTTGTATAAACTTAAAAAATGTTAATTAAGCTATAAGTTATTCATCTTAAAGCTGTGAATGGAACAGTTGGTGGTTCTTACTAAGTTCACACAGGTGGACAACCACTACCACATACAAGTTGAGAACATTCTCATCATCCCAAGACTTCTCTTGGGCCTATGTTCAGTCAGTCTTGCATTCCTCACCAGCCTTAGGAAACTGCTGCTGCGTTTTCTGTCGATATGAACTTAGATTTTTGTACAAGTAAATGCATGGGGTGTGTTTTAGGAATGGCTGCTTTCCCTCAGTGTTTTCTCTTTGAGACTCATCTATGTTTCTCATATAATCATTATTTCATTACTTATTACTAATAACATTGCCTCATATGAATAAACCATATGTTGTATATTTGCTCATTAGTTGATAGATAACATGAATGCTTCCAGATTTGAGTAATTATAACTAATACTATAAGAAACATCTGTATATATGTTTTAGTGTCCACTTATTTCTGATCTTTTTTCTTGGGCAAGCAATTAGGAGAGGCAGAGCTATGTTGTACCATAAAGTGCAGGTAGGAGCAACTGGCAAAGTGATTCCAAATGTTGTGACAGTGAGAGATCATGTATGCTCTCCACCTATGCCCTCACCAACATACAGTGTTTTCTGTGTTTTGAGTGGGCACGCTAGTGGCTGTCAAGTGGTATCTTTGTGAGATTTAATTTGCATTTTCCTATGCAAACCAACTTCTCTTGGTTCTTCTTTAATGAAATGGCTGTAGAAATATCCAGCTGTTGCAATTTTTACCTTCTTATTCCTCAGATGTAAGAGTGGTGTTCATTTCTCTTGACTTTTCATTTTCCCAATTACAAGTTTGGACAAAATATTAAAGCCTGACTTGGCAATGGTTCACTTTTATGATTATCTTTGAGTACCATAACTAACATATATTTTCAAATTCATTAGCTATTTTTTCTCTAATTCTAGACAGTTTTATAGCTTTAATGCTCACCTTAGGTTTTTGAATTAATATCTGTATATGATGCATGGTAAGGTACTAAATTAATATTTTTAAATATCTTATCAAAATTCAGCTGTCACAGCATCATTTCACTACTTATTTAAAGGATTCACTCTACTTTTAGTTATTTGATTGGCTCTCTATACTTATCAAACCCCAAATCAATAACTGTCATAGCATCTTTCTAACTTCTCTATTTCCAGAGAGTTTTACTTGTAAAAATTCCAAATCATTAGGAATAGATGGGAAAGAGGGTGAGTTGTTCGTTGGTGCCTTGTGAAAAACTTTCCAGATTATCATTTTATTACTTTTCAGATTTTTTTCTTTTTCTACTACCTAACATGTTTAGTCCCAATTCTCTATCACCAAGAAACAAGACAACAGACTAAGAAATACTGAGCTTAAAAATCAGTTTGAAAAAAAAAGAGAAAAGTGTGGCTTAACAAAGGTAAGAGCCTTGGTGTATCTGAAACCTTAAGGGTCTGAACTCTCATGAAACAGGCCCAGGCCTCAGAGGGCCTGTGCTTGAATGGGTTTCTCAATGCTGGGAGTGTGTCTCTGTTATCTGTATTCTGTACTTTAGTGACCAACAAGACCCAAATGGGACCTGAGGCTTTCAGCTAGAGAAAATGCTTTCCCGACTGGAACTCAGTTAACTTTAGTCCTTATATTCTTCATTGTTGTCTTAAGCATTGCTTAGAGGCCTGTGATCACTGATGTGTTTTACCTGCAGTATCCATACAGATAACACCCCAAGGGACTATTATTTTCACATCTAAAAATATTTTTTTCTGAGAACACTAGTACCTATAAATCTGTGTTAGTTAATCCTTAGTTTATTCTTATATAGTTTGAGTTTGCCTGTCTGTCAACTTAAAATTTCTATGTAGCAATGCTGACTTTAGTCACATTGTTCTCTTTCATGTTTTTATATTTAAATAATCATTTTGAAAGATTTGCTAATGTGTCACTGGAATTTATTTACATCCATGGTTCTGCAATTTTCATTTATTCTAAGATGAACAGGTAACATCTGCATAGTGTTCACTTATATGAAAGTACTGCAGGGTAATTGGCAACATCTGGCCAGGCTGGCTGTACACACAGCAAAATAGAGATTAGAGAGACAAATAGGGATGAGAGGCAGGCATGAAGGTGAATTTAGAACAGTCAAACTCCACCAAATTAGAAGACTTTCCTAATCTATAAGTGTAGGGGGGGTGGAGAGGGGTTGGGAGAGAGAGAGAGGAAGAGAGAGAGACAGAGACAAAGACAGAGAGACAAGAGACAAAGACAGAGAGACAGAGAGAGGGGGAGAATCTTAATGAAGTCCTTATGGTCTTCTTTTATTTTTAGTCCACAAATCAAATGGAACAATTGAATCAAGGACCATGATTTTTTCCAGAGAATATAGACACATGAGGCTCAACTTTAGGATATTCTGAAGTAAATAAATCAATGTCAAAAAAGAACTGCAAAGGAGAGGTTGTCCAGGGCTGCAGTGTGTGAAAAGTTGGAATGAGAACCCTTGCCTGAAGGCATGCTCAGTGGCTCTGCCCCACCTTTGGTCTGGAGGCAGGATGCACATCTGGGTGGAATTTCTCAGAGGTCTTCATTTGACACAGCAGCTTCCACAGCATTCCAGTGCATTCTATGCTACAGCACCAATGTCCTTGGAAGCTCTGTTAATATTTATTTTTCCTTGTCCAGTGTTCTCAGCTAAGAAGTGTGACTGGTTTATATTTCATATAAGCGATGGGTCGAGAAAATCCTACAAGAATATTGAAACAAGGATGACTGTTTTTGCCTAGCCTCGCAATTAATCAAAGAGAGCTCTTGAGTTTAGGCTGGGTTCCTTAGGCTCCGTAGAGGAAAGCCATTATCTTTGAGCTTTTTAAACTTCTGCTTGGGAACCCTCTTCACCCAAGAAAAAAGTTTTTGTTTTGTTTTGTTTGTTTATTTGTTTGTTTTTGCTGTTGTTGTTGGGTGGGGGAGTTTTGAAACAAGGTTTCTCTGTGTAACCTTGGCTGGCCTGGAACTCACTATGTAGACTAGGCATGGCTGGAACTCATAGAGATTTGCCTACCTTCTGCTTCCTGAGTACTGGAATTAAAAGTGTGAGCCAATGGGACTGGCCTCACCACATACATTTTTATGTAACTAACACTCAGCATGTAAGTATCAAAGTAGGTATATAAATCAACTGTTTACTGATCATAAATCATAAAGTAATTATTTTTGAAAGTTCTTTGGCATACATATAGTTTTACCTTTATTAAAGATAAAGCAGGGTCTTGAGAAGTGGCTTGATGGATAATCATTTTTGCAAAAGCGTGGGTAGTTGAGTTCAGAGAGTTAATATCAAATGTAAAAGCTGGGTGCTATGAATGTGTGTCATCCTGCGTGGAATGTTATGCAAAGACAAGCAGATTCCAAGGCCTTGCTGGTCTCCCAGTGTAGCCAAAGAGCAAGCCCCAGGTTTGGAAAAAGATCTTGTCTACAAAAATATGGTGGGAACTTTGGCCCCCACACATGCACATGGTGGGGCACACATACACACGAAAGTAAATTTAAATTGTAACATGATGGATGTGCTTATTTATTTTTATATAAAGAATCAGAGCAGCTCAATATTGATACGGCAGATAGAAAATCTTGAATGTTTTTAAGAGTTGATTAATATTTTGATTTTATAAGTATCAGTTCTATGAATGTCAATTTCTATAAATACATAATATTAAAGGGCAGTATATGATTAAGGCTAGAAACTGTTGGAAATTTTGTTCTGTTCCCAAGCCAAAATTCATCTGACAATTTAAAAATAAAACTCAAGTTAGCAAATCAAACAATTTTAATCATCAAATATTCTAATATAATACAATCTAAGTATCTCCTCCCTTGATGATTACAGTGTGGGGTGACAGTAAAGATGCAGCAACAACTTTTGTGTGTGCGCAGAAACATGGATTCTGTTCCTTGTTCTAAAGACATAACTGGGGCTAAGTGCCTGTGTAGTGTGTGCAACCAAGGTTACAATGAAGTCACACAATGGAACACTGATGGGTCCTGTCTCAGATTCTTTATGCATTTGATTCTGAATTCATTTGTGGTTGTTGTGCATTCAGAGACCATTTAATGCTACCATTTTTTTTCAATCCTTTCATTGAGTTACTGACCCCATACCCAGTCATGATCCAGAGTTGAGACGATGAAGGATAAGCAATACGAGGGGTATGATCACACTCGTTCCACCCACTACACACTAGTGTATGCCCTGTGCCTAATACAGAGACTAGAGGCAATATCTTGGCATGATGGACTGCAGAGGTCCACAGAATTCCTCGCCCATCACAATATCTCCCCTTTTAATTTGCAGATGACTTTCCTAGTGCAGAGACTGGAAGCATATGAAACATGTTCAGGGTCGTGTGTTGAGATTGGTCTCTACTACTCACCAATGCTTGAGATAATCAGCTCATAAAGAGAAAAAGAGGAAGTGTGTTTTAGCTCACAGTTTGGAGGTGATCCATGATTGGTTGGTCCCTGTGGTAGTACAGTGGGGCAGCATGGCAGGATAAAACCTCTCATCTTATGTCTAAGAAGTGAAGGCAAGGCAAAGGAGGTGGCTGGGGTCCTAATATGCTCCTCGAGAGAAGCCCCCAATGACTGGGAGACCTACCACTAAGCTCTATGCCTTAAAATTTCAAGGAATCTCAATAACACCACAAGATAGAAAGCACGCCTTCATTCATGGGTCTTTGGGGGACACTTCTCCAGGCCTCAGAAGGCACCAGATGGAGTTCTTCCACTATCAGAGGACAGATGGAGGTATAGGTAAGATCTGTGCTGCCATTCGATTGCATTCCAACTCTCAAAATGAATTTTGGGGCTCCTCAAAGCAAACTTACAGTCTGGGACCTGGCCCAACCTAGCCATTAGGACACAGCAGATAATTGGGCTTCTCCTGATTTGGAATATGGTCTGGCTGGAAGTTAAGGACTGTTCAGGGAGGAAAATGTCTTGATACAGATGTAGTCTCACAGACTTCCTGAGATTTAACCTAGATAGCTGGGAAGCAGACAAACATTCTCAATTATCCTATGATTACTGAACTTTTTTTTTCCATGTTGGCAAATCTTACAATAATGTCACAATTGAGCAAAAGCAGCCCAGTGAGCATGCTGGTTTATGTTTCCAGCACTTCAAACCTAATACTCATGAAGAATAGCTTGTGTTGCACAAGGAGAGAATAACTGCCCCACCGACCACATTCACATTGATGTATAATAGACTAAGCAGAAACAGAACCATTAAAGAGATGGTTTCTATTCCAAATCCACGTGGACTTTGAGTAATGTTCTTCAGGTTAGCTGTCAATCATTTTCATTTTAATGTGTTTTCCATTAGAAAGATGATTAAGAGTTAACTAGGGTCTTATTTAGATTCAAAGGCTGATAAAAGCACATTCGAACATTGTTTTAAGAGATATTAGAAAATATTTGGAAATGTCAAAATGGAAGATATGACTGCATGGTCATCATAGATCATAACAGCTTAATGGAAAACATTACTAATTATGAACAAAATCAACAATCTAAAGTTCTGAGTTTTAAACAACGGAGTGAGTGGCTGTTTCTTATATTGTGGATTATGGGGTTTAGATACTGTAGCCTCCCCCACCCCCAGAAGGCAGTGGAGGCTTGGATATCACAGTCTGCACAGTTGCAAACCTCTTTCATCCTTTTCCTTTGAGTTCCACAGCTATTAAAATGGCAAACTCCAAAGTCCTTAAATATTCATATCAAAGAAGATTCTCCCATGAAGTCATTCAACAGGTGGTCTTCCAAATAGATGATCTGCACTTAGGTCAGACCTGAAAACAGGCTTACTTATTAAAGAAATCAGCAGACAGTGCCATTATCTCCCAAGAGAAATTTCACTCCAAATTATTCCATTGTATACCTGGTTATTATTTCAAAATATGATGTAGAAAAGAAAATGAGAAATGATGGATGTCTTTGTGCTATACTTTAAGAAGTGGACATATGAAATAAAAAGTGGCTAAGTCATTAGCAATAATTTCAAAGGAGGACACATTTCTATAAAGATAATAAAAATACAACATTTTGGAAAACCTAGAGCTGGGTTTCACGAACAGCAGCCATTTGTAAACAATACCTTTGGAACATTCAGACAGAAATGCATGTCTAAGTATTTCTGTTTACTCAGATGCTACAAGGCAAAAACACAGTGAGTGGACGCTAAATGTGCTGTGTTTCCACAGAAAAAAGCTTAATACACATAAGCTTATTTATTTGCCCACCACACCATGCCACACCATGAGGAATTCGGTTTGCACACAGCCATGCTCTTATTATGAAATTATGAAATACTTTATTATCTTGTTTATTTGTTTTCATTCTGTAAAACCTAATCCAGATGTTTTTTTGGGGGAAACAATATTAGTAAAATAAATGTTTCTCCCTAAAGGTTAAGGTTTGTAGAATTTGTAGACCATGAATTTGAATTCTAATATATTTCTCTTCTTTGTATGCTAGAAAAAGAAACTTTGTTATTAAGGTCCACTTTGTGTGTGTGTGTGTGTGTGTGTGTGTGTGTGTGTACACGCACGCATGTCACATGTGTTTAATTGCCTGCATGGCCAGGAGAGGGCATTGGATCCCTTAGAGCTGAAATTGCAAGCATTTGCAAGCCACCTGACACTGGTGATGGAAAGTGGATTCAGGTCTTCTAGAAAGCAGGAAATGCAGCCTAGAAGATCAGTCTTAACCTTGGAGTCTCTAGTCTCCATAGAAAACATTTAGCAAGCTTTGTAGTAAAAATACTCAAAGCACACTGCACCGATTCCCATGTGTGCTTAGAGTCTGCACATATTGCTTTCTTGGTAATGCTTTTGTACACTTCAGAAAGACACATAAGCCATTCACTATTACTGATCTGTTAACAATGATCAAAACTGAACCATGGAACCTAAGACAATGCCCTAAATAGGGATAACAACTAAAGGATCAGTCACACAATGCTGCTTCCAAATCATTCAGAGTGACGAACAACTAATGCCACCAATGCTGTCACAGAAACCAAGAGGACATTGCTATGTGGTACATGTTGCTTTCCAAACTAAAAGGCTTCCAAAAGAGTGTGAAATGCAGTGAAAATCAGTCCCCAAAGACTAAATTTACATCGAGTTACAGACATAGAAAAAATCACTTGTAAGATGCTGAATCTTTATTCAATTGTACAACTGCTAGAGGTAGAGTATCCCTTAAAAATTTGAGACTGAATGTTTCAGATTTCAAATTTTATCAGATGATGGGCTATTTACATGTACACAATGAGATATCTAAGAGATGGGACATGTCTAAATACTAAATTTATTCATATTTTATATACAAATAATACCTATAGTCTAAAAGAAATTTTGTACAGTATTTTCATTTCTTTCTTACATGACATATGTTCATGGTGCAGAATTTTACACATTGAGACTCATGTGTCAGATTTTGGATGTGGGATTGTCAGATGTGGTGTGCTCTGTCTGATTATCCACATTTGCAAGGTTTTCAATTTGTTTTGTCTACTGTAAACTTCCTGTTCAAGTTTCATAATCAAAAGAGAACATATTTTATTAATCAGAGATTACTATTTTTGTCTTTTCCTTCCACTCTCTAGTATGATCCTTAGTGAGTTGTATACTAGCAAAAACAAAGTATCATTAGTAACTTTGAATAGTGGGGAAATAAATAAGATAATTGCCTAATCAAAGTTTTTTTTCTGTTTCAGTTGCCAAAAAAATTGTTTAATAAGTGAATTGGTGTAGATTTCATATGATAGGAGGAGACTAACAACATTTTCTCCTTTGACTAGAAGCAGGATTGCATAGGAGAGAGATGGGATTTGGTGCATGGCATTTGGTATCCTGTTACAAACAGAAGTGGTTGTTCATAGTCAGTCTTACTCATTCCCAGCAAAACAATGTCTCTAATGGGCCAATCAAACATGTTTATGCTCTCTGTCATGTAAGCAAAACAAATGGCTAGAGCATTATGTAGTGTCTTCTTTCAGCAGGTAAAATAGTAAGAGCAGTTTTTATGTAGCAGGACATTTGGGAATCAAGATATTGTGTGTATTCTTTGGGTTTTGATGAAGTTCCCCAGACTTTGAACTACATCTTTATTCCCCCTGGAGATAAAAGTATATATGGAAGTGTTTCACCTGCTTGCCCATCAGCTGTGTGATTTCTGAACATGTGTTTACTACAAAACTCTTTTCATGAGCTGAAAGATTAGCTTAAAAGGTTCCCTGGATTGTATCCAGTTATTTAAAATATCACAGCTTTCAAAGAGTCCTCTTCTACATACTAACAGAGTGTTTGAGCTTGTTTCTTGTGTCTTCACAGTTAAAAGTTCAGCTGCCTTCTTATCATATATGTTATATCACACTTGAAATCAAAGAGGACTAGGTCAAATTGGGGAGGTTAAGTTTAATTTTTATCATAAGGCTATGTATTAATTTTCTATTAGGTTATCACAGTCACAACTTTTATTTTTACATTTATGTCTTATTAAGACATAGTGTGTTTGTATACCTCATAACAGAACAATGCTACCTTGGTTTAATATGTTATTATTAAAGCATTTCAGCCAGAGAAAGCAGGTAGGCTAAGTGCAGATCTTCACCTCTCTGTCCTCTCTTCCAAATCCAGTCACCCAGTCTCATCGTCAGGTCTCTAGCAAACCACCTGCTGGTGCCTCCCCTTCCTCCTTGCTCCCATCTCCAGTATATCACACAGATCTTCCCCTGCAGATTTCCCTCCTCCCAAGCCATTACTTTATCCCAGCCCCAAAGCCCAGCATGATCTCCCTAGGAACCCACAGGCCACTCTGATGAGGAAAGCAACTGCAGATCTTCACCTCTCCCTCCACTCCTCCAAGTTTAATGTCCCGGTCTCTTCCCTTTATCATCTTTAGCTCTTTAGCAGAACACTAGCTGTGGCCTCTCTTCATTCTTTTCTCCATCCCCTGGGGACTAAGTAGACCCTGGTGGAAGATCCTGCTTTCCTTCCTCATGTGGACCTCCCACCTCAGCCTGTCATCCTAATCCATCCCTATTCCTGAGTGTTGTCAGTTTCCAATTCCAAGGAACACATTTTACCTGGAACCCCAGTGACCACACCTATCAGGATTCCAGAAAATTTTCCTACCAGGCAACACACAGCCACCACACTCTGCTAAGAATCAGAGAGAGCAGCAGAAAACAAGAAAGAAAACATCTACCCAACAAAGACAAGACCAGAAATCAGAAGCAAGAATTACAGTCTTCCAAAACCCAGATACCAAACGTCACCTTAAAACCCAGTCAACAACAGCTTTAACAATATCAAATATTCCCAAAAATTCTTTCAAACTGAATCCAAGAACACATGAAAAATAAAATAAAATAATCCACCATGATCAAGTAGGCTTCATCTCAGAGATACAGAGATGACTCAACTATATATATAAATGTAATCCACCACATAAACAAACTCAAAGAAAAAAGCCATATGATCATCTCATTAGATGTATAAAAGGTCTTTGACAAACTCCAATACTCTTTCAGGATAAAAGTCCTGGAGAGATTAGGGATATAAGGGGCATGCCTAACATACTAAAAGCAATTTACAGAAAGCCCATAGCTAGCATCAACTTAATTGAAGAGAAACTTAAAATAATTCCACTAAAATAAGGAACAAGGCAAGCTTGCTCACTCTCTCCATATCTATTTAATATAGTATTTGAAGTTCTGGCTAAAGCAATGAGACAACTAAAGGAGATCAAGGGGATACAAATGGGAAAAGAAGAAGTCAAAGTATCTGCATTTAAAGATGATATAGTATACATAAGTGACCCTAGAAATCAGGAAACTAGTACAAAATTTTTTAACACTTTCAACAGAGTGGCTGGATACCAAATTACATCACAAAAATAAATAGCCCTCCTATATACAAATGAAAAATGAACTGAGAAAGAAAACAATTCATTCACAATATCCTCCAAAAATATAAAATATCTTAGCATAACTCTAAACCAGCAAATGAAAGACTTGTATGATAAAAACTTTAAGACTCTGAGGAAAGAGAATGAAGAAGATATCAGGAGATTGATCTCCCATGTTCATGAGTTGCTAGTTTTTATATAATAGTAATGGCTAAGGTGAATAAAACAAGTGATGGCTCATGCTAGTGAGGATGTGAGGTAAGGAGAACACTCATCCATTCCTGGTGAGAATGAATACTTGAACAGCCACTATTTAAATCGATGTGGCAGTTCCTCAGGAAGATGGGAATCAATGTACCTCAAGATCCAGCTATACAATTCTTGGGCATAGACCCAAAGGATGCTTCATCCTACCACGAAGACTCTGCTCTATCCATAATAGCCAGAAATCACAAACAACCTAGATTATTTCTCAAGAGAATAATGGTTAAAGAAAATGTGATACATCAACCTAGTGGAGAATGACTCCACCATTAAAAGAAAAAAAAACTAAACAACAAAGTCATGTGATTTTCAGATAAATGGGTGGAACTAGAAAAAAAATAATCAACCTGAGTAAGGTATCCCAAATCCATAAAGACAAATATGGTATATGGATTTTAGCTGTTAATGATAACCAAGTTACAATCCTTAGAACCACAGAGGTTAGGTATAGAGTAAGGGACTAGAGGGAACAGATAGATCTAGTTAAGAAAGGGAAATAGAATAGATGATTATGGGTAGATGGAGGGATGCTGGACTGGGAGGTTTAGTTGGGGAAAGGGAGGAGAGAGGGGGTTGATGGGGAGAATATGGGAAGAGACTACTAAAATGAAAGGCCATTTGAGGGGTAGGTAGTATGGAAACCTAGTAAAACAGAAGCTTTCATATATATATATGAAGGTCATCTAAATGAAATCACCAAATAATGGAAGTGACAGAGTCCTAGCTGGACATCTCTTGTCAAAAAATGAAGCATCTAGTACTATTATTGGGTTACATTTAATTGAGTTGTTTCCTAAAGGGGTCCCATGGGAAACTCTAAACAACTCAGTTTGTTACCAAGACTATAGGTTGCTCTACACAAATTGCCCAAAAGTCTCCATTGCTGAAGACAACACTTGAACAAGTTATTGAACATGGAGAAGTTGAGCCAGTGTCTCTCTCATATTTGTTGTCTGTGAAATTAAGCTTTACTTTCCTACTTAACAAATAATTAACTATAGCAGTATCTTGAAGTGTTTCCTTCGTGTTTTTTTATAGTAATTTCATGCTTCAAGTTTTGAATTTAGGCCTTTGATTGGGATGAGTTAATTTTGCTGCATCGTAAGTGGGAAGAATCTAGCTTCAGTCTTCTACATGTGTGCAAGTGCTCACACAAACACACCCGAACACACACACACACACACACACACACACACTGTACTGGCTGGTTTTGTGTGTCTACTTGACACAAGCTAGAGTCACCAGAGGAAGGAACCTCAGTTGAGGAAATGTCTCCATAAGATCCAGCTGTAAGGCATTTTCTGAATTAGTGATCAATGGGGGAGGGTCCAGCCCATGGTGGGTGGTGCCAACCCTGTGCTGGTCCTGGGTTCTAGAAGAAGGTGGGCTGAGAAAGCCATGGGAAGCAAGCTAGTAAGTAGCATCCCTCCATGGCCTCTGCCTCAGCTCCTGCCTCTAGGATCCTGCCCTGTTTGAGTTCCTGTCCTGACTTCCTTCAGTGATAAACAGCAATGCTGAAGTGTAAACTAAATAAACCCTTTCCTCCCCAACTTGATTTTTGGTCATGGTAATTTGTAACAGCAATAGAAAGTCACACATACACACACACACACACACACACACACACACACACACATACACACACACACAGACACACACACACTGAGAGATAGAGAGAGAGAGAGGAAGAGAGAGAGAGAGAGAGAGAGAGAGAGAGAGAGAGAGAGAGAACTGTGTTCTTTGGGTTACTATAGTTTTGAAATACACTTTGAGCTAAATGCTGTTCTTTCATCGCTATTTAGGATTGATTTGACTCCTTTAATTCTTTTGTGCTTTCATGTGAAGGGTATAAAAAAATTGGATTTCTCTCAATTTATGATGATTTGAATGAGAATATCTCCCGCAGAGCCAGACCAAGCATTTGAGTATTTAGTTCCCAACTGTGTCACTGGTGACGCTTAGGAGGTGTGGCCTTGTTGGAGGGAGTATGTCACTGGAGGTGGGATTTGAGAGTTTAAAAAACCCATGCCATTCTCGGTGTGCTCTCTCTGCTTCCCCTTTGTGATTGGCAAGCGAGCTCTCAGCTGTCCTTGTTGCTGTGTCTGCAACTTGCTGCCATGATGGACTTGTTTCCCTCTGACACTGTCAGCCCAGTAAACCCTCTCTCCCTCCAGTTGTCTTAGTCATGGTGTTTTGTCACAGCAGGAGAAAAGTGACTAATACCGCAGTCATTACAGTTGTGATGTGTATTTTACTGACTTCCACATCACTTGGGGCAGTATGGTCTTTTCAACAATGTTACCCCTTCACTCCATGCACAGAAGGTAGATTTCTGTAGGCAGAAGTTTATCAGGGTACACAATATATCACTACACTTCTGTTCTTTTGTGTGTCCTCCTTAATTACTTTCCTTTATGTTTCATCATTTTCATTAGAAAAGTCTCTCAATTCCATGGTTAAATTTATTCCTAAATATTTTTTATAGCTCTTATAGATGGGGTTGCTTCCTTAGTTTCTTTTTGAGCCGATCCATCATCAGTTTCTAAAAAGGCAATTTTTTTTTTTGCGTTTTGTTTGGTATTCTACAACTTTTCTGAGTTTGCTTACAAGATCTATCAGCTTCCTGGTGGAAGATGGATGTTTAGGTTTACTATGTATAATAACATGCCATCTGCAAATATGAGTAACTAAGCTTCCTTTACAATATGGACATCATTCATTCATATCTTTCTCTCGTGTATCTGGTCTTGTTGAGACTCCCAGTACTATGAATATTGTTTAGCTCTTGTGGTGAATGTGTGGTACAGGTGGTTAAAGTGGGCATCTGTGTGTGTGTGTGTGTGTGTGTGTGTGTGTGTGTGTGTGTGTGTGTATGTGTGTGTGTTTGTGTCTGTGTGTGTCTTAAGACTTTAGTTTTCTATTTTTAAAACATGTGTATATGTGTATAGATGTGGAAGATTTCTCGACCCATGTAAGTACAGATGTCCATGGAGGGTGCAAGAGGCTATCAGATCTTGGGGCAGTTTGAATGTGAGATGTCCCCACAGGCTCATGTTCTAAATACTTGGTCCCAGTCGGTGGCTCTATTTAGGGGGGTTATGGAACCTTTAGGAGGTGAAGACTGACTGGGGGAGGTATGTCACTAGGAGTGGGCTTTGAGGATTTACAGCATCACATACGTACTCACGGCTGCTCTCTGCTTTCCTGAGCAGATAAAATGCAATCTCTTTCTCTGCTTCCTGATTCTACTGCCATGCCTTTCTGGCAGTTTTGGACTGCATTACTATGGAGCTATAACCTAAAACAAATCCTTTCTTCTTTCAGTTCCTTTTGGTCATTGTATTTTATCATAACAACTGTAAGTAACTAATACAGATCTCTTAATGTAGAATTACAAGTAGTTTGTGAGGCACTTGATGTGACTACTAGGAGCCAAATTTGTGTCTTCTGCAAGAGCAGCAAGTGCCCTGGATGTCCAGGCCATCTCTTCATCCTCATCTTGTCTTGTTTCAGCTATCAGAGGACACAATTTTGGCTTTTTCTTTTTCAGTGTGACATTGGCTGTGGGTGTTTAATATATAGCCTTTATTAGTTTGAAGCATATGAAGCATATTTCTATTGTGTTAATTTTTTGAGTGTTTTTGTTATGAAAACAATGAATCTTATTAAATGCCCTTTTTGTACATATTGTGATGACCCTATGGTTTTGTCCTTAGTTCTGTTGATGTGTTGTATTATTATTGATTGCATATATTGAACCTCAGGAATGAATCTCACTTGATCCCGGTGTATGATGTTTTAGATGTTCAGTTGAATTTGGTTTGCTAGTACTTTTTTGATAATGTTTACATCTGTGTTGATCAAAGATTTGCTTCTAAGGTTTTCTTTTGTATTATATCTTTAGTTTGTTATCAGGTGATGCTGTCCTCTTAAAAAGAATCTGGGAGAGTCCAAGAACAGTGAACCAAGTCAATCATGGATTATAACCTCTTATATCTGAGTCATAATAAATATTTCCCCCCTTTTAAAATAGTCTTAGCTATTAGCTACAGCAATAGAAAATTAACCAAGGACCAGGCGGTGGTGGCACACGCCTTTAATCCCAGCACTAGGGAGGCAGAGCCAGGCGGATCTCTGGAGTTCGAGGCCAGCCTGGGCTACATAGTGAGTTCCAGGAAAGGAGCAAAGCTACACAGAGAAACCCTGTCTCAAAAAAAACAAAACAAACAAACAAACAAAAAACAAAGAAAATTAACAAGGATTCTATCTCACCCTTCACATGTAATGATTTTTGCTTTATATGTGTTATCATCCATTATATATATATTTAAATACATATAGATGTATATGTATTTGTGTGTGTGTTTATACATATATTTATGATTGTAATTCCTTGATGGACTGCTACTTATATGAGTATGTAGTAACCCTATTTGTGTCTGCTCAGTGTTTTATTTCAAAGTCTGCTTTATCTGATCTGTGTATGATCTGATCTGAGTGTGATCACTTTTGATCTCTATTTGTATGGTGTTTTTTGGATTTGGATTTTGTTTTTTTCCCCAGTTCTTCACTTTCAACTTATATTTTTACCAAGGAAGTGAGTTTCTTGGAGGCAGCATGTAATTGGGTCTTTGTTGTTGTTGAAATCAATTCAGCAAGTAAGGTGCTGCCTTTCAGAGAGCCTCCCTGACAAAACCGCCATGCCTGCGGGTCGGTAAAGGGTGTGGAGATAATCACTCTGGGGAGGCTTCAAGGGGATGGTGTCTGCTCCACTGCATGTGAGCAACTGCATATATAGGGGAAGGCTGGGGGCTCTGATTGGTTAGCACATTACTGTGAATTGGACAGTGAGTACTCACACCACCAGGGTCTCTATGGTAAAAAGCACATTAAAGGAGGATTGGAGAGTGCAGCTATCAGCTACTCATACTACTTCAGAAAGCAGAGTTCTGACTTCTGGGACATGGTGTACCACTCTTCTCATCTAGAAGAGCCGTGTGCCAAGTCAGCTGGCAGCCAGGTCACGCCTGCAGTTTCTCCTGCAGTGTATGTCTTTTGATTACAGCTTACACTTGGGATACTATTGAGAGGTTCAAGTTTCCTCCTGTCATTTTCATATTTCATGCTTGTGCTAAAGATTCTTTGTTCCTTTCCACCTTTATTATGATTTTGTTTTCATGGTTTGCTGGTTTTCTATCACTGTGCATTTTGCTCCTTTTCTATTTTTTATTTTGCACATCTGTTATTCTAACAAAGCTTGTCCATTTGCATTGTTTTATCATGGCAATTAGTACCCCTCCCTTTTTTTTTTTTTAGTGTAGAACTCCTTAAGCATGTCTCATTAGGCTTAGTTTCTACTAAAGTTGGAAAGACTTCATTTCTGAAGAACATTTTTGCCAGACACAATGTTCTTTTTTTTTTTTTTTTTTTTGGCAGAACATTTATTCAGGATTTGAATAATAATCACACCTTTTTTTTCTGGTCTATGGGGTTTCTACTTGAAGATCTTCAGTAATTGTCATCCCCTTATATGTGACTTCACAAGTTTTACTGTCTTTTGAAGTTCTTTATCTTGTACTTTTGACACTTTGGCTACAATATGCCTTGGAAAAGTTCTTTAGTTGACTGTATCTAAAGCGCTTCAGACTTCTTAGACCTGGATATTCATCTGTAGGAAGTCTTGGATTTTTTACTTTTTTCTTTAAGGTATTATTTCATAAAATTGGGTTTCACTGTCTTTCCTCCTTTCTTACCCCATTGGAATGACCATAATGCAAGTATTCGTCACTTAACTATTCTTTTAATTTTCACAGTCTCACTGCATTTGTTAAAATTCATTTTACTCCATTGCAGGTTATTTCAAAATAGTTACTTTCACATTCATACTTTTTTTAAAATTTGTTATTGTCTGTGGTTATATTTTAATTGTGCTGATATGTAATTTTATTTGTATGTCAATAAATACAGTTTGCTTGGAGATCAGAGGTCACATAGCAAGGTCACATAGTGAGCCATAAGCGGAAGTCCAGTGGTGGTAGCACACACCCTTAATCTGATCACATGGCAGGCAGAGTCTCTGTGTGGTCAAGGACACAGCCAAGTGTGGTGACACAAGCCTTTAATCCCAGTACCAACCATAGAGACCTGGGGGTCTGTATAGATAGGCAGTGATGTCATGTGATTGGGCTTAGAGCCCATGAGAAGGCAGAACAGGAAGGCAATAAAAGCGCAGGTTAGGCAGGAAGAAACTCTCTCTGGGGAAGTGATGGCAGTGAGGTGGTAAGATAAGGTAGTTGTGGCTCTTCGTTAGTTCTCTGATCTCTTTGGCTGTTACCTCTGTATTTGGTTATGAGTTTCTTATTTAATAAGACTGTTTAGAAATTCATCTACAATTGTCTGTTGAGGACACTTTCAATTTTTGGTGGTTTGGGTGAGAGTAACCACCATAGGCTCAAATATTTAAATACTCCGATCCTGCTTGGTGTAAATGTTTGGGAATAGGAGGTGTGGCTTGTTGTAAGTAGGGGTGGGCTTTGAGGTTTCAAAAGACATAACATTGCCAGTGTGTCATGTCTCTTTCTCTCTGCCTTGAAGTTGTTTCTCAAGACGTGAGCTCTAAGATACTGTTCCAGCGGGTCATGCTTCCCACTATGATAATTATGGACTCTAAGTCTCTGAAACTGTAATCTGCAAATAAACTCATTCTTCTGTAAGTTGCCTGGGTCATGATGTCTTATCACAGTCATAGTAAAATAAGAAGTTGATACCAGGAGTGGAGTTCAAGTCCATACAGATATGTGTTTTGGTAGGGGCATATGGAGAGGTCTGGTGATTAATGGAGTTATAGATGAAGTTTGACTCACAATGGGTCCACTGGGTCCCCACATTCATCTTCCAGTCATTTCTACACTTCCAGCATGTGTATTTAGGATAGACACACATAGAAGTTGGCAGAATTCCCATATTAATGTCCTGGCCTGTGGAGTAAGGGCTATTATGTTTAGAGAGGCCTTTGAAGCTGCCTCTACCAAAGAAAATAGTGAACCAAAAAATAGTGTCACATTCTTGAAATTACAAAAATTAGTGCCACCATTAGAGACTTGAAAGATGCATGGATGGCAGTTTCCATTATATTTCCCTTCAACACTTCTATTTGTTCTGTGCAGAAGACAGGTGAATTGTGGGTTGTAACTCACATAGTGTTTCTGTCCTATTTGTTGAAGAACATCTTTGTGCATATCCACACATACATTAGGTGATGTTTGTGTTTTTTTCTCTATGTCTTTAATATGAACACATTAATTGAGATATCAGTGTTTATCATAATTAAGTTATGAGACATTAAAAGGATGGCTCTGAAGGGACATTGCCACCTATTCTGAAATACATTACATGTTTGCAGTTGTACATGAGATGGTTATATCATGTTAGGCAAAATTATGACCAGGGTATTATTTTCATATGGAAATTAAGCATGGCATAAGGAGATGTGATTGTACATCAAGTTGACAAGGGATGGGTCTGTGATGGCTAATCTTGGTTGTTAATTTGACTACATCTGGAATCAATTGAATCCTAACTAATGGACACACCTGTGAAGGATTTTCTTGATTGGATCATTTAAGGTGAGAAGACCCACACTAAATCTGGGCCACACTATCTAGTGGCAGCCTACATAAAGGGACATAGAAGAAGGAAGATTTTGCTTTTTGCCTGCTTACCCTCACTCTTGCTGGTAAGTTCATCTACCGTGTTCCTGAGGCATTTCTACATTGGTGTTAGAACTTACTTCTTCAGAATCCCAAATAGACTGAAGACAGGCAACACTCTTGCGCTTGCTTGGGCCTGCAGCACCAGATTGGGACTGCTAGACATAGTGTCATGGACTGAACACCTACTGAATCCTTGACCTTTCTGTCAGGAGACATCCATTTTTGTCCTATTTGTACTACAGCCTGTAAGCCACTCTAATACAGACATCCATTCTATCAGTTCTGTCCTTTAGAAAACGCTGACGAATAGACAATTGTATTTTCATTTCATTTAATTGAAGTATTTAGCTCTAAAATTTGTCAGGTATTTATTTATCATTTCTCTCTCTTTGGTGAATTCCCCGTTCATATCTTGAGTTGCTTTTCTCATTTTTCTTTTGTATTTTCTGTTTTAATTCTCTTACATCTTACTGAGTGTTCTTAGTATCATTATTTTGGCTTCCTTTCCAGGTATTTCATAGATTTTCTTTAATTGAGGTTTCTATCTGCTGCTTTTGTTTCCTTTGGAAGATTTGTGTTTCTTTTGTGCATATGTAGTGAAAACTATGTATCTGGCAGCAGTAAGCTGTTGGTGTTCTCATTTTGTGGAGTAACCTTTCTAAGAAAAGATTTTTCTTTTAGATGAGATACAAGACACCAATTGTGTAGGTGCTTTGGCTATACATATAGGAGAGCCAAAAAGTAAGATCTCTGTGATTTATTCAGTTTTATTGATGTCAGCAGTGCCTATGAGCACTTAAATAATTGAGACTGTGGTGGTCAGAAAGGCAACTGTATATCTGAGTTCTGCATAGAAAAGGCTACCTTCTAGAGAGTTCTCAAATAGAAGGCCTACAGATAATGTTTGTGTTTCTACAGAAGAAAAACCATGTCACACATTCAAAATCTAGAATCATCTAAGATACAATAAATAATAAGAGCATTTAAAAATACTATCATGCAAATTTTGAAATTTTCCATTGTCAGGTATATCACAAGATATAATATTCTATAATACTTTATAATAATGATTCTGTGGACAGTTTATTAAGTACCACATTTCTTGATAGATCTACTTCATATTATATCTGTATGTAGAGGGAATTCTAAATATTATTTTCTTGAACTGTAAAGGCCCATCAATCTGGGCAGCACAGTTGACCACTTAGCACAATGCATATGTTACTTAAAGATTTTATACACTGCCAATCTGGGCACACTGCTTTGTCTAAAAGGAGTTAGGTTGACTAAGCCCCTCTTCCTGGCCCCCTAACTTCCTGTGGTCAAATAGCCTACTTTCATTTCTCACCTGGAAGGATTCCCTTGCAGCCTTTGCACAGTGTTTGGAACACTGTTCCCTCCCAATATTCATTCAACACCCATGAAGAGCTTTATGCTTGTTTATGGGCTCACATGCTTATATTTCTGTATATTATTCCTATCACAAAAGATTGTTCATAGGAAGAATCACATCTTTTATAATCTGAAGTGCCATCTAACTTAGCGCTAGAATCATGTTCAGAATACACAGAACCACTGACTGAGTAAAAGGCATGTAGTCCCAGTCTAGAAAAGCAGTACTTAGAGCTGTGTTGGACAGCTGGGGACTCCCAGACTTCTTTAGCTTACATTGGAGCTCCTGTTCTCTGTAAGGGCTGCTTATCAAGCTATCCAAATGCACACAGTCACCCCATTATTCCCAGAAAGGTTTTCCATTACCCAATTAATTGAACTCTACTTGTTCAAGATTGCCTAGTGAGTAGCCTATTGAGTCCAGATAACTTAAGAGGCCAGCCCTCCAGCAGTTGCTTTATGAAGTGAGCAGAAATTGGAAACAGTGATAGAACATTGCCTATCCCTATTGCTCCATTTCTCCTAAAGCTGTTATTTGGAAATTGGCTACCCCTGTCTAATTACCACTCACACAGAACTAGGTTTCAAAACAGAAAGAATTTTCATGAAACCAGAAGAACCCTTAGATGGAAGGCAAAAGGTAAAGAAAGAAAAAAA
>CABHPH010132001.1:12990-50105 GCA_902168325.1 Peromyscus nudipes | reverse complement strand
AAAAAAAAAATGTAATTAAACAAACCACTCGTCATCCAAATTTTGGATCACTGACTCTATGATTCAAACATGCAAATAGAAAGGAAAAGTAAAGATACTATTGATTCTCAATTAACTTCTGTTCCTTGGGGGTTGAAGACAGTGCTAGCTAGCTCTTAGAAGTGGACACTGGTGCAAAGACATTTGTTCCCCCTGGAAGATCTCATGGTCAGACTTAAACAAAAATCAACATCTCCAGATCCATGACAAGTTGATAATTTCCCCGGGTATTGTCTATACAACTTAGATTTCAAATCACACTAACCCAATATTACCAGAACATTCCCAAGAGCAGCACCAAGCAAAGTGACAGCAAGCAGACTTTTCTAAACCTCATCAGACACATAAATGCCCAAATCATGAGCTTAAATGTCCCCTGGAGTACACAGAAGTCTGCAGAATCCATTAAGATCCCAGCGGTATTTTCTCCCCTTCCTAATATTTCCAGCCAGTGTTTCTACAAGAAGTTTTGGGGTCAGGCAAAGGGTATCAGGTTTCTATATAACCTATCATTTTCTTTCACTACACATGGATTCTGTTGAAATCATAATTTTGCCAGTGAACTACTTAGATGTTTTAAGGATCTTAACAATCTGCATCATAGAAGACACAACCACAAGGAACAGGGGACTAAATGTGATTTTCAATGATTTGCATAGTAAAAATAAATGTTTCCAGGAAACGTGTCTTTAACTCTTTCTGTTTCAAAATAGTCCACCCATGAAATGGTATGCCTAGCCCCGCCTATGCGGGGATTATAGTGAGCATAATAAAACTCCAGGAGTTATATACTGAGCATAATAAAAGTGATAGTTTATTAAATCCAATATAAAGCTATAGACAAAACAAAGGCTAGCATATTAGGAAGGTAAGCCATTTTGACCTGGGCTGCAGCTTTATAGGTGTTCAGCATCTGCAGGCAGTTATACCGGATTTTACTATCTCCTGCTCAATATAGTGTTCTGATTAAAAACCTACTTATTACTTATCTGGTTATTCTTTTATTAGCTTGCAGCCAGCTTGTATCACCTAATGCAATTTTGTCGGACACCTTACCTAGAAGCAGATGGGAGGAATGCTTTGAAAAAGATGACCAGACATTCATTAAAACATGAAGAAGAAAGCTGAGAAGCCAAGGGTGGCTATGACCCTATCACGGAGAAATCTATCCCTTGAGCCCTAATCTGTCCTATGCAGTGTGAACAAGCATTCTACCATGTTCTACTGCGCCTGGGATGCTGAACCCAAATCCAGGCGTTTGTGCCGCAGGCTGGAGTGTGCTCAGATGCAGCACGAAGGGTTGTCACACCTCCCTCCCTCCCAGTGTTCCCTGGTGCATTATGCAGGTGGAGAAAGGGAGATACTGAGGTGTGACGACGGGTCATGCCAAAGAAGACAGAAATGAAGGTCTGTTAAGGTTGCTAGCAAGAACAAGGACGAAGGGGCTAGTCAGCAACAGGTCTGGGATTTTTAGTTTCTAAGAATGCCAAGGCAGAGATTGTCTGTAGGGAAGCAGCCGGAGTGAATGAACCTAGCACTCCCGAGCATGTTTTTCAGAGTTCATTGAAATTCAGCCCTGAACTGGGGAGAGATACAAAAATATATGTTGCATGACTCCTCTGTCCCAGGACTCTGGGCAGCAAGCAGGCTAGTAAAAGGGCATTCCAGTGTCCACCTCAGTGGGATGAACAGGAATGTCCTCTTGCCCTGACTCCACATTCTCTCTTATGAGCTTGTGATGACCAGATACTGTGAAAACCTTCAAAGCTTTGCTGTTTATTTCATGTAGTAGTGTGTGCGTGTGTGTGTGCGTGTGCGTGTGTGTGTGTGTGTGTGTGTGTGTGTAATTCCATTTATAATGCTGAGAGTTTGGCTTTTTAAAAAGATTTTATTTATTTTTATTTTATGTATGTGAGTGTTCTGGATGTGTGTGTGTGTGTGTGTGTGTGCACCAAGAACATGCAGAGTTTGCAGAAGACAGAAAGCATTGGATCTCCTGGAACTGGAGTCACGGGTGCTGGGAACTGAACTCAGGTTCTCTGCAAAAGCAGAAAGTGCGTTTATCTTCTGACCTATTTCTGTAGCTCATGTTTTGGTTTTGGATTTGTTTCATTTTGGGTATTTTTGTCGTAATTTGAAAATAACTGTTACATGAAAATGCTTTTAGAAAACCTTCGCTTTTATTGTCTTGGTTCTACCTAAAACATTGTTTATAGGCTGCACGATTATGCCAGTTCTTTGACAGGGAGGCAGATATTCAGCCAAGCTCTTTGCTGTCTTTAAGTGAAGTAGCCTCTGTGTGTGTCAGTGCTGTGACCCTCACGGAACCTTGGGAATGCCTTGTCTCTTATTGAAAATAAAGAGACAGTTATGGTAACGGCTTTTATTGGCATAGTAGCTTCCCATTAGAAGGCACAATTCTCATTTATTATTAAATAGTTGCATCTGCCCCATAAGCTGAATGTTGTCCCATTTTAGAGAAAGTAGAAACAAAATTACATGATCAGTACAGATGTTTTTATCTACAAAAATGGAAGACTAAAGCTACGGAAACTTAAACATCATCTACTTCTACCTTCTTGTCACAACAGTAGAAACTGAGGCTGGGGAGATGGCTCCAAGGTTAATATGCTTGCCACTCAAGCATGAGGGCTGGAGTTCAGATGCCCAGAACCCATGAAAATGCTGGATGGGCAGAGTAGTCCACCTGGGATTCTAGCCCCAGAAGTCAGAGAAGAGGGATCCCTGGAGCAAGCTGGCTATCAAGACAAGCCATACCTCCAAGCTCTGTGTTTGACTGAGAGGCCCTGCTTCAAAAACAAGACGGAAGAACAATGGAGGAAGATTCCTGATATCAACCTTATCCACAGACACATTCACACATGTGTACTCACACTAGCTCACACATGTATGACCACATACATGTGAACAGGCATACAACACACATGTATACCACACACATAAATTCATGAAAAGAAGCAAAAAATAAATTGAAAGTCAGCCCCTGCTCCAAGAGCTAAGGATTTATGGCCTGGTGGTCTGTGACTTGCAGTGAGTCACAATGGACCCAGCTCTCTGGGCCAGGCACAAGGGGGTGGTCAATATAGACAGCTGGGGAGATTACCCTGTAGCTAAACAAGGAGAGCAGAGATGGTGGGGACCAGATCAATTCTGGCTCCAGAGTTACCATCTAGCCAGAGAATGCTCTATCATGCAGACACACGAGTTGAATTAACTACACTCCAGCTTCATGATTGGGCAGGTCAGGTTCTCCAAGATGCCAACTCAAAGATGCAGATTAACATGCAGGAAGTACTCTTTGTAAAAATGGTTCTGTGGGAGACCAGGAGGCAGCAAGTGCAGGTTGAAGAGAAGATGTGCTGGGTTCTCTCAACAGAGAGGCCAAGGCCAAATCTTCAGGCAAAGAACTAAAGTTAGGAAGGCTGAAAGGGTCATCTCCACTGGAGTGCAGAGACATGCCTTTGAACCCACATCGTCTGTCCAGTTATCAGGTATGAACTGATGGTGGACACAGCAGGGCCCTTTTATTGATGTCTCTCTCCAGAGAGGGCTGGTGGCTGAGGTCTTGGGCCATCAGTAATCCCTGTATGTGTCAGGGAAGGCTGACAAATCCTGAGTGCCTCCCAGTGCCCAATACAGTGGGATGAACAAAAAACGACCTAGTGCCCTGACCTCTTGAACTTGACTCCAGATTCCAGGAAATCCTTTGGAAATCCAGATACTAGGAAATGCTAGAATACCTTGCTGATTCCATGATGTAGTACTAGTGAGCACCAGAGACTTGATTTGCGTGCCGCACAAATTCACTCAGCGTGCTGTTGTTATTTACAAATGCCTTATAAGGAGCGAGAGAGGTGGCACAGTAGTTAACAGTTCTTGCTGCTCTTGGAGAAGACTGGAGTTCAGTTCCCAGTAACAACCTCGGGTGGCTCACAACCACCATCTGTTACTCCAGCTTTTGAGACAGACAGCATCTTCTGGCTTCCCATGGGCATGCGTACACACACACACAGAAAGAGAGAGAGAAACTTATCCATAAGTAAAAACAAAATAAAGTCTCTAAAAGAACCACAAATCTGTTTACAGAGGCCATGTATTGAGAGGTAGGATGCTCACAGGACTCAGTCACTTCCTTCTTTACACACTGGCCTCAGGTACCTGGGAAGGAACAGACCTGAGCCCTGAGCACCACAACAAGGCACTGTGACCATATTCTACCTCTTCTAGACTTTTGGCTTTCTTTGGATGGGGTGGGGATGTGAATCACCCCTGTGTTGAAAAGTATTTTTATTTTCTGGGAAACGTTGATTACTAAAGATAACTTAATTCCCTCTCTGTGTCTGTAGTCAAATATGCGTCAGGGAGAAGGCACACTTCACTATTTATTACAGGCTCCAAAATCCCCTTTCTTACCAGAAAAGCATTTGTTCCAGACCAAGTATGAGCTAACTCAGAGCATGGAGAACCATGCACTCTGTTTGGAAGCCCGGCAGGGATGTTCACTATATTGACACTCCCTGCCTTGCTGGTAACAGTGCCCACTCTTTTCACTGGGAACAAATTTCCCCTACTTTCCTTATCATCATCAAAGCACTTCCCCCCTCCCCATTCCAGGCCCCTCCAGCTAAGGGGGAGGGGGAGAAGAGAAAGCCAAGCCAGTTAGTCCTTCTCTGTCTCTCCAGGGAAGTTAAATATAGAGCTGAGTGAGACGAGAGCAGAAAAGGGTTGGAAGCCATTCCTCCTCATATTAGTGGTTGCCCAAATAAACATTCCATTAGTTTATGCTGCCTAAGTACTTTGCTCCTGACCTTTCTGAAGCCCGATTGTCTAATGTTCTCACTGGTTCTGTACAAAAATCTGTGACTTGCTAATGAATTGCTGTTCTCTCCTAACCTAAGCGACTTTAGTGTATGGTGTGCATCCAAGACACTAACTGCTCAGAGGACAAGATTTTCTCCTAACTGGTTCCACCCTTAAGGTGATAACCTTGAAAACTATGTTTGCTTTCAAGGAAATAGAGAGACAGATGATCTTGGTTTCTCTCAGGAAAGTTTTAGAAGACGTTGAAGCCCGAACACTTAGGACATGCCCACTAAGCTCTTGAAAGAAGGTATGCTGTCACCATAACAATATCATATTTTAACAACTCAAGGATTTAGATTTCTTTCTACAGAGTTTCTTCTTCTTTCCACATGTAGAAAAATCTATAGAATAATTAATATCAAGTTACAATGACAGTCTTGCCTCTTGACAGTGACAGGAGGTAGAATTAGTATCTAAACTTATCTCCTGGGATGACTGGTTAACTGAAGAGCTTGGGTTCTCTGGCTAGAAGAGGGCTCTTTCCCAGAGCATCATCCATTTACAACCCATTGTGGATAATTTAGGATGTATTAAGGAGCATATTATCTCAGACTATGGAGGACATGGAGGGAAGTTCCAATAAGAAGTCTGTATGAGTTACTGTTGTGTTGCTGTGACAAAACACCACAATCAAGGCACCTTACAGAAGAAAGGGTTGATTTGGGCTTATGGTTTCAAAGAAATAAGAGTCCATCATGATAGCAAGCATTAGGTATGACTGTGGGAACAGAGGCTGAGAGCTCGCATCTTGAACTGCAAGCATGAGGCAGAGAGAGGGAGAAGACACACTGGGAATAGCACAAGGCTTTGGAATCTTAAAGCCCACTCCTCGTGACATCTTTCCTCCAGCAAGATTACACCTTCTAGACCTCCTTGCAAAACTCCACCAACTGGAGGTGTTCAAGTGCATGAGCCTACGGGTGACATTTTTCATTCAAACCACCACAAAGTCCTTTGCAAACCCATAACCTGGAACAAGTCAGCTCAGCCATCCTTCTGTGAGCACCTACTATGTGCAATTTGCCATGCTGGCTCTTCTGAGTGCTTTCAAAGTGAACAAGATGAAGGCCTTTCATAGACTTGAAGAGTCAAGACTGTTAGATGAGACAGGTTAAAAAATAGGGGCTGCAAGGCATGCAACTGGGGTTAGCATTCCAATTGATAAGCAAGACTTCGTCAGATGAAGTAAATGAGCTGGAGGTGCCAGAACACAAAGAAACCGTTCCTCCTGCTAGCTATGGATGGTGCTGAACATGCAGTTCCATGGCTGGTCTGGCACACAGCGGGAGGATGAGCTCTAAGGGTAGGTCTGCACTATCCTAAAGAGGGCCTTAAAGGCCTTTGTGATGCTGAGCTGCACTTTCCTTCAGTCAGGCAATAGTCTGTCCTTAATGTTGCACTCCAGTTCTCCATGGAAGTTGGACCGTGGGAAAGAGGCCAACCTTTTTGTTACCACACAGATGTTAACATACCTCTATAAGCCTCTACTGAAAGAAAATATAAACATTTTTTCATGGTCTTGGGTTATCTTAGTGATTTTTCAGTAAAAAAGCACTAGCTATAGAAAACATTGAATTATTAAGCCTGTAGTAATCAGAAGGAACACTTACAATAAAAATCAGATTATAGAACTGGAGAGAAGATTTGCCACACATAGCCCTGGTTTTTAAAACATGGAGAACAGTCTTATAAAGAAATTTCATGGAAGATACACAAATACCCCGTTGGTATCCGAGAAAATCTAGTTGTTTGCTTTTAGTTAATGAGGAAATGAAAATCAGGGCCAGCTTAGCTCTCAGCACAGTTGAAAGGAAAGACAGACAACATCAAAAATAAGGAGGGGTGTAGAGGAACTATAAGGGCGTCAAGCACTTGAGGAAAGGCTAAGCAACCTCCTGGTAGAGAGTTAAAAACACAGTGGGGTACAGCAATCACACTTGTAAATATTTACCCAGCACAAAGGGAAATACGCATTCATAATCTGAGAGGCTTGCAGCATCTTTACATTGACAAAAATAGGAAATGATCTAACAAGACAATAAATCAATAAATTGTGATATAGGAAGCAAAAACAATGAATGGAGGCCCTGACTGAAGCTTTGATCTCAGGACCACCTTCTGTAGTTGGTTGTTTGTCACTCTTATTCTTTACTCTTTTGGGGGTCCTGACACCCAGCTCCCAAATATATCACACAAAGGCCTATTCTTTTTTATGAATGCCCGGCCTTAGCTTGGCTTGTTTCCAGCCAGCTTTTCTTAACTTAAATTATCTCATTTACCTTTTGCCTCTGGGCTTTTATCTTTCTCTATTCTATATACTTTTCTTTCCTTCTTACTCCATGACTTGTTTGTAGCTGGGTGGCTGGGCTCTGGCGTCTTCCTCTCCTATTCCTTCCTCACTCCTTGATCTTCTTTACCCAGATTTCTCCTCCTATTTATTCTCTCTGGCTGCCAGCCCCACCTATTCTTTCTCCTGCCTGGCTATTGGTCGTTCAGCTCTTTTAAACCAATCAGGTGTTTTAGACAGGCAAAGTAACACAGCTTCACAGAGTTAAACAAATGCAATATAAAAGAATCCAACACACCTTTACATCGTTAAATAAATGTTCCACAGCATAACAAATGTAATATATCTTCAATTAATATTCCACAACAACTTTCCATTCTTAGAAACTACTAAGGGCCACAAAGAGCTTTTATCACATGACTCATAACTATCAATGTCTGTCATGCCAGAAATTACAACTGAGTAACTAAAAATAGATATTTGCTTTAAAAATAACACTAATGATGTTACTACATGTTAAGTGAGTAAATTGTTTTTATGAAAATAACCAAACTTTTCAAGACAAGTACATTTAGTGAGTGATGAAAGTGATACTGTGGGCTTGGATGTGATACAGTGGTAGAGTGCTTGCCTAGCATTTTGACAGACCCTGGTGTGATCTTCAGCCTTTAGGCAAACATTCACACACACACACACACACACACACACGCACACACAGAGAGAGAGAGACACACACACACACACACAAATATACATGCAAACACATATGCACACACACAAATAAACGTAAAAAAGACACCATCCTACTTTGAGGGAAGGATCTCTTCCATGTCTGCCTTAATAAGAAGACATTTGGATTTTCAAATTTCCTTCTCAATCAATGTTACAATGTCACCTTTCCTGTAGCCTTGAAGAAAAAAATAAGAATGTAAAATTATTGTGTAGTCAACAACACCACAGAAAATGTAGCAATACATTTGTTATTTATAAAACCATTTGACCTTATGGACGCTCTGAAAAGCATCTTGGGGACTTCCAGGGTTATGCTTCGGGAACCACTGAAGGACATATTATATTTACGGGTAGCCTTATGAGGGTCAGAGCTAACTTAACTACAGCAATCATCATTGGCACAGCTTTGGCCTAAGGGGGAGGAGGGGTGTTGAAGGAAAGAAGGGGGTTGATGGAAATGGTTCCAATGTTGATTTGTGCAATAGAACTTGTAGTGAGAGGCCTAGCTCTTAACTGTATAGTTCTATGAGTTTTAGTCAGACATACAAGAGTCTATCAATACATTCAAACCAGACAAAAAGGCAGGGTACAAGGGAAGAGTAAGTTTAAAAGCAAACAAGACAAACAGAAAGAAAATAATATGGTTGGAATTGCATCATGTGACACACTGGCGTAGATTTAGCCCTTGTCCCTTTTGGCAGTGAACACAGGCTTCGGGCACACTAAGCAAGTGCCTCTCCAGTAGGTTATATCCCCATGAGGTTCTTTGATCTTTGTGTGACACAAACTCATAGAGCCTAGGTTAGCCTTGAATTCCTCATCCTCCAGCCCCCACCCCTGGAATGCTGGGATTATAGTGTGCACTAGATTTAGTTTTCCCAGGACATTTTATCGTTGTTGTTGTTATCATTATTAGTTAATCAACTAATTTTGAGATACAGTTTCACTAAATTGCTCCAGGTGGCCTCTTTCTTACAACCCACCTTCCTCAGCCTCCCAAGCAGTGGGAATTCCATACCTGCACTGCTGAGCTTGGAGAGTCCAGGTCATTTTTTTTTTCTTTAAATTTGTTTATATGAACTTACTCTTAATTTTTCTTATAAAGTGAAACTTTTTAACAAGTGACGCTTTAAGATTTTTTTCCCTAGTTGGTTGGATTCAGGATATTTAGACAAAGTTATGGAATAGACAATTTGTCACTGTAACACATATGAAAGTATCATTAAGAGGTGGAAACAGACTCCTTTTCCTTCAGAATGTGAAGCCCAGAGGGCCTGTGTTTCTTTGGGGATCCTACAATGAGGCTAAGGCTTTGGAGTGACTGTATTCTCAGCTGAGGTGACCTCCAGACCTCCCACCTCCTCCCTCCCCCTCCTCCCCTCCACCCTCCACCTCCTCCCTGCCTCCCTCCATCACCTCCCCTCCTCCCTGTATCTCCTCCCCTCCTGTCTCCTGCACCTCCTCCCCCTCCTCCCTGCACCTCCTCCCCTCCACCTCCTGCCCTCCTCCCTCCACCTCCTCCCCTCCTCCCCTCCTCCCTCCCCCTCCTCCCCTCCTCCCTCCACCTCCTGCCCTCCTCCCTCCACCTCCTCCCCTCCTCCCTCCACCTCCTCCCCTCCTCCCTGCACCTCCTCCCTGCCTCCTGCAGTTGCCTCATTAACAGGTTCCATCTGATGCTTCCCCTGGGAATCTGCCACATTTGTTGGGTGACTTGGAGCAAACAACTCACAGAAGCAGCTCCAGGTGTTCCTGGTGGTGTCAGAGGGTGAGGCTCCCTCTGGACCCTGCTAGGTCCCTAACTGGGCGTTAGTAGAAAGGTCGCATGAACTCTGGACTGCATGAGAAGTTAAAAGTACACAAGCTGCTCATCTTTCAAAGATGACCAGGGAGAGAGAAATGGATCCCGAAGGGCAATTCAAAGGACAAAACCTACAAGTGTTTGTGGAGGACATTACGAATTTTATTGCATTTCCCCCTCTTGGTTGTTTTTCTATATTATTTTAAAGGAAATGTGCACACATGGGGAATCACAACATGGTGCCGCATGAAGCCATCCGACATTTAATTTCTCCTTTGTTTGTCTTCCCTGGACAACATGGCTCACTCACGCAGGTATGTTTTGCTACAGAATAAATTTACAATTCAAGTTGTTGAGAGATTCCTTAGAGACCCACTGTTTCAGAGAACATTCCAGGGAACATGGAAAGTACCAATGAGAGTCCTTGACTCTGGGTGGTCACTAGCTCTGCTTCCAGGAGGCGTAATGCTTTTAAGTTCTAGAACATTCCATACAGTTGGACATTAACACTGCCTAATAAGTGGGAGGCAGGAGTCTTAGCGGTAACCCACCAGAGGCATGTGGCTGGGGAAAGTCTGTCTGGAGGAAGCAATCTACAGCCCCAAAGGGAGTAATCACCAGTATTTTCGAAAATCACATGATAGCTTGCTTTAAACTAAGGGATGAGTGAAGTTTAAAATCTTAATAGGTAGGTACTAGGTACTACATTTTCAAAACTAATTTCTTTTAAGCAACACGATATATTTACAAATATTAAAAAGTCAAATTATTATTACAAAATTCAAAATGAAAGTTGTCCGGATCCTGCTCTCACACTTCCAGGCCTAACATCTTTCATCACTGGGGGTGCAGGCAACTGTGTCCCCGCCTTAAAAAGTCAGACAGAGACTCCCACCCTCTCTTTTCTGTTTCCTCTCTGCTGTCTGATCTGCCCCGCTTCCCTCCCCTGCCAGGCCTGGCTTCTCCCTCCTATGCCCTCTTCTTTCTTGTAAAGCCCATTCTAACTCTGGTAGCCATGGCCTGTGACTTTTCCACTGACCAACCAGCGCTGTTCATCCTTTCAAAAGTGTATAACTCGGAACGTTGTTCTGTAGCCAGAAAATTAATTTGAAGAAAATACAAGGATCACTAAAGGACTGGATGCCACGGAGGACAGGGCTTCCTCTAACATCATCAAACTGAGAAATAAAGGGAGTTCTGGTCATTGTTTTCTTGTCTCGTTTCCCAACAAAGGGCCAGCTTATCAAAAGACAGGAGTCATCTAGTCCCAGGCATAACTGTGTGCCGAGGAAACTGTGTGCCGAGGACATCGGTTGATTGCCAGGCTTCACACCACAGTAAACCTCACAGTTGGCCATGCTTGGCTGCTGGACCCTCAACTTCACCTCCATGTGGAGGGCACATTTCAGAACCAATAAGCTGTTCAGACTAAGCCCAGCTTATCCTCAGAGACACATAATGGGTACCCGAATCTGTGGGGAAGATTTACTTCTTTTTGCAGGCCAAACAGGGTTTCATTTCTCATTGTGAATGACCTCATCTCACAAATGATGTCCCATGTGGGTAGGACAGTCAAAAAGATCACCAGATATATTCTCATAGGAGTGGGCTTTGGTGTTAGTAATAAAAGCATTGTGTCTTCTCTTGGAAGTCTTTGCCACCCTTTCCTACATGTTGCTGTCTTGTACATTTCCACATTATATAGGTGCACAAAGCTCTTAAGGCGTGGTGAGATCTCTATCTAAATATAAATGTATAAATAGATCTCTGTCCACATGCATTCCTTTCTGTTTGCGTCTTCCTCTGGGGGTGTCTTCCTAGCAGCTAATTAATTTAGTAATCTTTAGCACTGTAGTCCAATACAAACTGATGCATTTGCCTACTTTCAGACTCATGCTGATGTTTGCTCCTGATCACATTTATTAAGACAAAGGGGAAAATCTCAACATGACGGTATTTATCAGAACCCAGCCTATAATAGCTAATCCCAGGACCAATAGGAGTCATTTCTAACAGACCATGTAAAACTATTGGGGTAGATACTGTGCATGAGTTCTGTTCCCTATAAAACAGAACTGGCCAATTGCACCTCAAGAGTGATATCCACAGCCATCTCAAATCTCTGAACTCTTGTATGATATTTTGTTTGTGTTCTGACAAATAAAGCTTGCCTGGAGATCAGAGGGCAGAGCTAGCCACTAGTTAACCATAGAGGCCAGGCAGTGGTGGCACACACTTTTAATCCCAGTACTTGGGAGGAAGAAGCAGGAAGATCAGGAGTTCAAGGGCACCCTGGGCTACAGGAGACTGAACCAGTCTAAAAGAGAAACAGAGCTGGCAGTGGTAGTTCATGCCTTTAATCTCAGCACTAGGGAGGTGGAGACAGGAATATGAGGTGGCTGGAGAGAGGATCTTGAGCCCATTCAGTCTGAGGATTCCTAGAGACAGGATCCCTTCACATTCAGTCCGAGATTTGGAAGAGCTAAGAAGTGACTGGCTGTTCTGCTTCTCTGATCATTCAGCTTTCACCCTGATAACTGACTCCAGGTTTTTATTTAGTAAGACTAATTAGGATCGTGCTTCACTGAACAGAATTCCTTTTCCTTTCCAGGTACCCTAACTCCAATCATGGTTTTCTGTATCATACAGTTCAGTTTGAGGCATTGTCTACACAGAGCTGTGTTCAATGGAAGGAAGTACCTACCCCCTGTCTTGAAGGTCACAGTACTCACACTCTCTAGGTCTTCACAGTGTTTATTTCCCCATTTGCTTCTGATAAGAGTTGCTAGGAGGCCAGTATCATTGCACACATTTCATTTCTGAGTACCAAAAAATGGATAGATGCCTGAGTGAGACACCCTAGGCTATACACCCTCTTATCCAGTGCTTGCATTTCCAATTTAGAATACCTATGTCAGACCCATACACCTTCCAATGGCACCAGTACTTCTATCAAGATTTATAAAGCATTGTGAGGAGGGGGTGATCGGCACCCTACTGGGCATCCCCAGTAGCACAGTGCTCAGGTTTTCAAAACCCACTAGCTCCCTGCCTACAGCGAAAGAATGCTTTTCATTATGATGTTTAGTTCATCCTGTATTCAGAGATGTTCTCACAGTGCTCTCCAGTGAGCCCCTAAGCTCTCGCAACCATCTTTTCCCTCAAAGTCAGTCTCCAAATCTTACTTTTATGTCTTCACCACCTACCTAACCCAGTGCTTAACAAATGAACGGCCAGGGTAACAGGAAAGGTCCAATACAAACAGTGCTAGCCTAGAGGCATGAAAAGGCACTTTGGAAGGCAGAGAGGGAACTAAGTCAGCCTTAGAACTGCCCAGGATGAGGCTCAAGGAGGAAGGTGACATTTGCTCCCAGCCTCGCTAGACGGGAAGGAGTTCAAGAAACAGATAGGAAAAGTCAGACACCTTAGCAGGGCTCTTCTAGAGACGGAGTCTTACAGGTGGCCCGGACTGTGAAACAGGGTGGCTGGAAGAGCACAGCACAGAGATTCATTAATCCAGCAAGCTCCAGATGGGTTTGATTAACTAAAATAATGTGAATTCTTTTAATTGAACTCGTTATAATCAAGCAATCAAAGTAAGAAAAAAGCCGGTCTCAAACTTCTACTCCAAATAAGACTGTGTGAGCAAGGCAATTAACCAAGGAGTAAGTCCCCACTCTTCCAGGGTGGGAGTACAGAGACCTGGCAGAATGTGTGGGCATGGTCTCCTCCTGCCCCCCACCTCCTGGGCTGCCAAGATCTTGCAGAAGCGGGCCCCACCCCCAGGGCCACCTGCTGTGCCTGTCACACCTGGTAAGCATTCCTGGAGCAGCCTGCAGCCACACCTCTAGGGCAGGCAGGCCTCTGAGGTGCAGTACCTTTAGGGATCCCCAAGGCCTCCTCAATCAATAATCCCCAGGGCTTTTTATGAGAGTTGGATTATGAGGATTTGGTAAGGGGTCGATTAAGCGGTACTTCAAAGAGTCGCTGCGGCCGCACCTGCACCGCTTATGAAGGTCTATTAATAGAAAGCCCAGAGTCTACCACTAATCCCAGACTCATAGAAAATCCATGATTTATGTATGCCTTAGACCCCAAAGGCACTGAGGATTTCAGTTCACCCGCTGTCTAGAGGCAGGGTGTGATGGCCTCACATCTGGTCAAGGGGGACCTCAGTCACAGGGTTGTGTGGGACCATTCTGGCCATGAGAGTAAATGGAAAACAATTTTTCAGGCCTTTCCAGGATCTAGGCTTTTACCCTGTCCTGTGATGGCAACGGTCATGCTACAGACCCTAGGCAGGTAGAATGAGCCTGTTACGGATAGGTTGACGACCCTCTCCTGTCTTCTCACCCTCTTCTGCAGCTCTACCTCTCTTATCCTGTGAGCAAACGTCATAAATTCCGGGATCTGTCGGGCTCCTGTCACTTCCTAAATGTTTGCGAATTTGAATCTCTCATGAAGACTCAAGAAGCAAATCTCGCCTGCCAGGTGGTGGTGGCACACACCTTTAATTCCAGCACTCAGGAGGCAGAGGCAGGCAGATCTCTGTGAGTTCAAGGTCAGCCTGGTCTACAAAGCAAGTTCCAGGACAGCCAGGGCTGTGACACAGAGAAACCCTGAAAAAAAAATAAAAAAGACGACAGAGGAGGAGGAGGAGGAGGAGGAGGAGGAGGAGGAGGAGGAGGAGGAGGAGAAGAGGAAGAAGAAGAAGAAGAAGAAGAAGAAGAAGAAGAAGAAGAAGAAGAAGAAGAAGAAGAAGAAGAAGAAGAAGATCACCTTGGAATGTCTGAGGCCCAGCCCCTAGGGCTGAGTTTTGCTCAATAACAAAAAAGACAAAAGACAAAAGTCATAGAAGGAAAGACTCAGGTGGCACAAAACTAAAAAGGAAAAAATAATCCCATAAACAGCAAAGTCAAATAAACTTCTGCTCATCAACTCCCTTCTCCTCCTCCTTCTCCTCTTCCTCTTCTTCCCTCTCTCCCTTTTCCTCCTCTGCTTCTTCCCCATTCTCCTCTTCCAGTTTCTCCTGTTCTCTCTCCTTCCAATCAACATTGGGCAATGGAACCTATAGTCTTTTGCATTCTAGGCAAGCATATTGAGGTCCAATCCAGTCCTTGTCAAATGACAAGTTCAGTACACAGGGAGAGCTGGAGTGGGGTGGGTGTTCTGGTCAGCAAGCTGGGTTGTCTGTTTATTGCTGTATGATGATCAGAGTACAAAAAGTCCATGGAGATTAGTTCCAATGTCGATCATCATCTATTCATAAAGGAACAAGTGTGTGTGTGTGTGTATGTGTGTGTGTGTGTGTGTGTGTGTGTGTGTGTGTGTGTGTGTGTACAGTTCTACTATTAAAAGGCTTCATATTGCCTTTTTTTCCCCTAGGTTGACTAGATACATGGTCTATCTGTTACCAGTTGTGTCAAATCTTCATCCACGAAACCAAAGCTTCAAACTGGTAATTTAGAGAGTGATGAGCCCCATGTAAAGAAGTCTACACACTCCCAGAGTTCACCAACAACTATTCTCTCATGGAAAGCTGTTTCTAGAAGGAAGGAGAGGGCTAAGGGATGTGGGGGGAGGTGATGATAGCAGAGTCACTCCATTCCATGGGGAAGCACCAGCATTAGAAGTGCGTGTCTCAGGATGGAACCTCTTAATGGAAAGGAATGAGATTTGACCCCCTTAAGTCCCTACAAGGTGACGTCATAAACATTATATATAGATTGTTCCTTGAAACCTTAAAACTATGTGGGTATCAAGGAGAAATTAATCCACCATTGACTGTACTTCCTGGAAATGGCCTTTGCTGATCTTCTGCTGTGTTTCAGTCCAGTGTCTTTTGCGGTGCTGAGAGAGATGATACAGACAGAGGTACAACTATCTCTGGAGTTAAACAATGGTTTACACTGTCTTCATTTATGGTGAGTCTCTCTCCTGAAGACGTTCTTACCCAGTCCAATTAAATATTTTAAAATACGAATTTTCATTCATTTAAAACTTTGGTTGCAAGTTAACTTTCCTAACCATTTTCTTTTTTGACTGAATATTACTTGTGTGTGTGTGTGTGTGTGTGTGTGTGTGTATGTGTGTGTGCCTGAGTGCATGCATGTGTGTGGGGGTGTACTGGTCTGTGGAGGCCAGAGTTTGACTTTAATATTTTGATATATATTCCTCTATCGCTCTCCACATTGTTTCTTAGACAGGGTCTCTTCACTGAACCTGAACCATTTTAGCTAAGTTGACTGGCTAGTGAGCCCCAGGATCAACCTATCTCTGTCTTCCCCAGTGTAGAGGTTACAGATACATGATGCCACATCTGGCTTTTAATTGGACGTTGGGTATCCATACTCAGGTCCTCCTGTTTCCTCAGCAAGCACTTTACCACTGAGCTGCCTTTCCAGCCCTTCACTGGGGAGACACATAAGCATCCTCTCTACCCTTAGAGGCAGCATATTGCAGGGTCAACCCCACACACTCCAGAGGCAGAGTGCTTGAGCTTGGATCCCACCAGAGCTTTGTGCCTTTGAACAAATCATTTTTCCTCAGTTTTTTCACTTCTAAAATAGACCAGTAATAGTAGCCAGCAGAAGAGTTAGCACTGGGAATTAATGTGTTACCTCAATTTTTACAAGTGTTTAGAATCTTAAGAGAACACATGATACACCCTAACAGCTGCACAAGTGCTCAGCTGTGGCTGAGTGCAATCGGGCATTTACTTTCTGTCTATCCAGGAGTCACCCGGGCAGTGCAGCCACAGACATTCCATTCGGGTATTGATCACAGATCATCCTCCACATAGTTGGACATAGCTGTGGGTCTGGACATGTGGCCATGGGGGGGCAAACTTACCTAGATGCTCTGCAATACAGCCCCTGCACTCTCTCAGTGTTCGATGACTCCATAATTCAAAAATCCCTCTGCTGAAGTCAGGAACTTACATTCTTCTTCCCTCTCTTCCTGATGCCCATGCCATCTCTCACACCACCTCCCCACTCCAAGCACCCCCTTGCTTCCCTCACACTGAAATAATACTCACTCCCAACAGAGCAAGAGGAAAGGACTCAATCCTGGGCCCTTCAGACTTATCTTTGGAGTAATTGGTTATAACATCCAAGAGTGTTTTTCTTTTTCTTTTTTCATGTCTTTTCTTTCAGCAACATTCTGTTTAGAGGACATTATGTCTCCTTTTGTTTTGAATGAGTTCAAAGGACAAGAGGAAGCATTATATGGGCACATACACAGGAAACCAGGGGTGCTCTCTATGCTTATGTGGCTTGTTTCTCCTCTCTCTCCCCTCCCCTTTTTATTCATAATGCTCCAGTTTGGCAAGCTTGTCACCTCAGGATTCCTGACATTAATGAGGTAGCAGGGAGTGGAGAATGGTCTGCTGAGAGACGAACTTCAGGAAGATTGTTCTGAGCCTCTTGCACGGCAGAACTGATAAGATTAAACCAGCCATAACCCAGTAAACAAACCACATGGGAAAGACCAGAAGGTTTTCTTCCTTCTTTCTTTTTTTTATGGCTTTAGTCCGCGTAATTTAATTTCAGCGATTTTATGTGTTAGACAAAGGGAGTTCTGCCTCTGTCAGAGAGCAAACCACAGGGCTGTTTTCCTATTTGGAAATCTAAAGTCTGCAGTTAGTTTTTCTAATTGAGTGGATAAGTAAGACTGACAGGAAAGAGACTCCTAAAATAGGTCTTGTTCGATCACTCCTTCCTTACTGTATCATCTCCTCTCCTTCCTTCCGTCGTCTTCTGTTGAGTGCCCACATCCTCCTATGGGCCTGGGACTGAATCACTGCCTGGCCCTCATCCAGGCCACTATTATCACGGAGTGATTCTACACTCTAAGCACCAGTATATCTGTTGTCATCATTCTAAATAATATGCCAAATGAGTCAGTGAGCCTTTGATAATGTTGGGCTTGTTTGCTTAGTGATAAGGGGAATCACTTTATCTCTCGCACACAGATATATGGGTGTCCATGAGCAGCAGAGGAAATCGTATTTGAGTACTGACTCTGTCAGCTATGTGGCGAGAGGGAGCCACCAAAGTACAGGCTGTTCATCTGTAATGAGCCCTGCAAGCTTTGCTCACCACAAAGAACTGTTTTAAAATTAAGGAGAGTTAAAGAGTTAAAGGAAGCATGTTTTAAACTGAAAAGGTCTTTCTGTAGAACATCTCAACATTTTCAAGACTGGTCTTAAGAAAGGGTTTGAGCCATGTTTCACTCCTAGCCAGATATATTCCCATGCTTGCCCATTGTCAGTCTTTAGGGTTTGGCCTTGGGTTGGACATCTTTCTTCTGTTTACTAAAAGTATTCATGCTTGACTTTTTTTCCCCACAGAATTCTGTAATTGCCTCAGATCAAAATAAAAAGTTACTAGAAGCCACTAAGCTCTACGTTAGCTTTCAGTGTTAAAGCTGGTGGTGGTCTACCGGTCTACCTATCAAGGTGTGACTAGTGGTTGAATTTTATCTAGCCAATATTTCTTTGCTATCATGGCAATAATCTAGGACTCTCTAGCAGTTTGTTTGTTTGTTTGTTTTTTAGAGACTTCTTCTTGGATTTGCTTCTTTGAAAGCAAAATTCAGTACAAGTGCACATGTATGATCCCAAAAGTTTGGTTAAAGCAAATAATTATTTTATTTATTTACCTAAGATCAACAGGGAGAGGAAATAGAGCTGCTTTACTGTGTTTTTCAGTTCTCTTTGGTAATCATTTAAGTTCAAAAAAGTAGGGGATGTCAGGGTCATTTTGCTTATGGAAATATCTGTGGTAATCAGGCTCAAAATCTCTTTTGAACGATTTATTTTGAATGATGTGAATGTATATGTGCCCATGTAGGGGTATGTGCAATATGAATGTGGTGCTCTCAGAGACCAGAAGACCATTCAAACACAATCCCCTAGAGCCAAAGTCCCAGGCAGTTATGACTGCCAGCAGCAGGGAAGTGAACTCAAGTCCTCTGGAAGAACAATACACACTCTTAACTCTCAGCCCTCAAAGTCTTTCTAACTTGTAGTCTTAGCTGTTCATGTTTGAATTGCATCATTTTTAATCTTCCTGCCTTAGTATTGAAAATGCATGTCTGTAAGCAAAACATAGGTGTTTTCCATGTCTAGTTTGAAAACTTAGCATTTTATCTGTGATATTTAATCCACTTACAGTTAATATAATTACTGACTTTTTATGACTATATAAATATTATACTATTAATTTTCTTTCCTTTCTTATCTCTTAGGAAAAAATTGAGATCTAGAAAGATGGCTCAGTGAGTAAAGTACTTGTTGTGTAAGCATGAAGAAGCGAGCTCTGATCCCCAGCACAGGTGTACAAATTGGGTCTGATGGTGGTGCACCTGTAACCCCAGTGGTAGAGGGACAGAGAAAGAAGGATGCTGGGAGGCCACTGTCTAGCCAGCTTAACAAAACTGGTGAGCACCAAAGTCAGGGGAAGGCTCTCAAAAGGTAGAGAGTAATAGAGAGATATACTCTAAGTCAGCCTCTGATACACACACACACACACACACACACACACACACACACACACGCACGCACGCACGCACATGTATGCACACACAAGCACACCACAAACAACAATAATTAGATAAATCACAAATTTTATTTTTAAAATTATTTCAATTCTCCATTGTAACACATGATGAACAAACATACGGACAGGCATCATCATAAAGAAGGCATTCCAAGGAAAACAAACAGAACAGAAGAAAATAAGGTAATCCAGGGTTATAATTTCCTCTTCATTCAAAGATATGTGGGGAGATGGCACATTCATTAAACATGATTAAAATATATTAACATAAATCAGACAGCAAGCACATGGTTACTATAATGAAAACAGCATTAAAGAGGTGGTATTAAACTTAAGGAACCTTTTCAAGATAAAGATGGTATAAATTTATAGAGAGATTGCACAGCACAAGAAATGTGCTTTACTGCTACCAAACTATATAATCAAATGGAGCAAAATGGTAAGTTTCACGTTATGTATATTTTACCATAAAAAATGTTCACAGAAAAAAACAGGAGACATAGAAGATCAAAACTACCACATAGCAATTATCAACTAAATGACAGACATTACAGATGAGGTAGCAAAGTAGCAGAGTTCCTGCTGTCTGTATAATCAACTATGGAAAAACTACAGATGTCCGAAGGAAGCATGACTCTCTGGAAACTTTAAACAAACAAAATGAGAAAACTCTGGGGAGAAAGAAAGAGCATCTGCAAATGTGCGTGTAGAGGGGCTGGTGCCACAGCCAGGGAGTGCAGAGCTGCAAACAGCAGCTGTTAGAAGCTGGTTTTCAAGGGGCTTTTAAGCCCTCCTCGTTCCCCCTGATAATCACTGAATGCCTCATGGCTCCAAAGGCAGCCCCAGCCACCTGTCAAGGTACTATCAGGAGAGGCTCAAAGCCCTCCTCTGTGAGATGAGAGCCAGGTGATGTTGGACTGTTAACATGCACTCCCACACCCCCTCCTTCCATTGCCACCAACTACAGTAAATTACAAAATCATTTTGTGAGTGATGGGTCATTAATTCAGGCATAGAGGATTTGCTTGGTTCTGTGGAGGGGAAATGGACAATGATAATGAGTTGATAATGTCAAAACACTCCAAGATGCATAACATCATCCCTCTCTTTTAATCTTCAAGGTGCAAGAAATACACCAGGACCCTGAGCCATGATGCTTGAGTATGTAGGTGACATCCACTGGGAAACAGGAGCTGGCTGATGGATATATGCACTTGAATCATTCATCTACTCCAAACTAAAAGGCAACTAACCCAAGAGGAGTAACTTATAAACTGAGATGGTCATTCCACAAACATGAAGTAAACAAAATAAAATATTCTAAAGTAAAATGCTAGTATTATAAAATAGAAACAAGAAATCATAAAAAACACAAAGGTAATAGGAAGAAAAAAAAAGTGTGTAGCCAATATATGGAATCAACCTAGATATCCATCAATGATAAAGAATATACATGATTCAGTCATGAAGAAAAGTACAATTATACCATTTTCAGGAAAATAGATGGAACTGGAGATCATGTTCATTAAAAGAAGCCAGACTTGAAAGATAAGTGTCATATGATTTCTTTTGATATGAGAACCTAAAGTTCATATCATAGAATATGATATTAAAGTAGAACTATTTGGAAGGTGAGAAAGGGCCAGCAGGTGGGAAACGAGAGATTATAGTATGGGCTGAGTATGAATAAAGTCCAATGACACACATGTATAGAAATTCTAGGGAGGCTCAAAATTCTATACCATATTTTTTTAAAAAGTTTAAATATCATTGGTGGGAAAAAAGATTATAATTGATGGCACAAACAAGAGAATCTATCATGCTTAGGGGTTAGATATTAGAATGCTCAAATTGAAATTCTCTTCAAGAAAGCAATAAGAAAAAAGACTAGGTTGAGGTTGAGGATGTAGCTTCGGAGATGGAGTATGTGCCTAGCATATGTGAACTCATCCTGAGAAATGAAAAACCAAAACACATAGGAAAAACTGGTTGTCATGGGGATATAAGGAAAAGTAATGTAGACTGGGAGTTAGGTCTGGGGGAAATCAACAGTAATTGGAGCTGCATGCTGACTCCTGTGTCTCTTGGTAGGCCAATTCCCCTTTGAGTTGGACATCCTTGAAACTGCAGTTAGGTTCTTCCCACTAGATCAGAAACTCTGGTACCAGGATACTCACCAGCTGCCACATAAGCCTGCTAATGAACAGTCTACATCCCCAGAAGGTCCATTAGAATATCATTTACATTGTACATTTTATGCCCTTCCATTGCCTTTTCTAGAGTAACTCCTTAAAAGAGAGATCTGGTCTACCCTGATGAGGGAGGGAGACCTTACCTTACTCCAGTGAACATGCCTTGGAATGTCATAAACATTCATTAAAATTTAAAAGTCCACGCACAGGATCCAACAGGCTGCTAACCCCACCCTTAAGCCAGCCTGCTCCAACTCTCTCCCTCCTCACCTCTCTCTCTCCCTCTCTCCCATCCTCCCTCCTTCCCTCTCTGAAATATACTATCCACATTGCTTTGCAAAATAGTTTTGAACTGTGTCTTTTGGTTGAATTCTCCAAGATGACAAAAACTAAGTAGAAAATTTTTACCAGGAACAGATGTGTCAATAGATTGGTAATTAAAGATCTAAAAATAAAGACATGGGATGGAGGACATATGTAATCATGATAAACTTTTCAGAATTATTGAACAATGATAAAACCTCATATGAACAAGGCTTTTTGTGTGCCTAAGTATGTTATAGTAAAATCTAAGACTATCAGAGATAAAAACACTATTCAAAATGTTTCCAAGAAGAAGAAAAAATAACCCACAGTGGAAAAATATTAAAATTTATGTCATATAACTTGCCAGAAATGTGGACTCAAGAAGTGGAATTTTTAAGGAAAATAACCCACATTCTTAAATTTTATATTCAGGGGATCTGTCCTTTAAATATGAGGATTAATAAAAATATTCCAAAGCATATGGACTTCAGGACATATCACTTTGAGAGAAATTTCTGGAGCAAATATGCAAATAAAGATTAAAGGATAAGTCTTAGAAGAATGTGATGGGAGATACAGGATTTGAGCAAATAGTTCACTTAAGTGCCAAAATTAACCAAGAGATAAAGAAACAGACATTCCAACCATACAATTCAAACTAAAATGTGGGTAGATTCGTATAATGAAGGGAGGGTAGGAGAAGAGTTGGCGTATAACAGGTGAGACCTACAGAGATAATTGCCTTTCCAGAGGATGGAGATGGAAGAACTTACAGAAAGTAAATAAAAAAGAGACCTTAAGGGCAAACATTTTAAGACCAAGCATGGTGGGGCAAACCTGAATCCCAGTACTCAGGAGATTGAAGCTGGATCATGAATTCAAGGCCAGCCTGAGATACATGCTGAATCTGAAGACAGCCTGAGCTACAAAGTGAAATCTTACCTCAAAAAATCTATTATTTATAACTTTATTTTAAATATATATTTTATTATCTTTAATTCTGTGTAAGTATGTGTATGTGGGTGAGGGGATATGTGTATGTGAGTACAGATGCCTACACAGACTAGAGGCACTGGTTACCTCTGGAACTGGAGTTACAGGTGGTTGTCAGCTGCCTAATGGGGGAGCTGGGACTCAACCTTGGGTCTTCTGGAAGGGTGACATCTTAACGACTGTGCCATCTCTACAGCCCTATCTCTGTATCTTATAATCAGTTTGTTTTGATATGAAAATGCTATTGGTTTTTCATAGTGTCATGATCTACTTTAATAATTCTCTCTTAAATAGTCCTAATGATATTTTCTAGTGATCAATAAATACAATTATATATGCAATAAATATATTTTACTTATATTTAAAAAAAATTTAACCTGAAGAATAAAATATCCAAAAATAAAGGAGGGAAGAACAATTTTACATAAAAATGTAACTAATGGGGCTGGAGAGATGACTGCAGCTAAAAATGCCTGCAGCTTTTCTAGTAGATAGGAGTTCAGTTCCCAACACCCACGCTGGGTAGTTCACAACTGCCAGCAACTCCGGCTCCAGGGAATCTAGTGCCCTCATCTGGTCTCCACATACACATGCATGTACATGTATACACATACATACACACATACACACACACACACACACACACACAGAGAGAGAGAGAGAATATCTATTCAAAAACAGATGGAAAATATTAATTAAAATGGTAAGACCATGTTCTTAACAATAATTAAAATAACTAAGTTAAAAGATAGATCCCATATTAACACTGAGCAAGATCTAACTGTTTGTGGCTATAAGAGACATGGTTCAATCCAGCAGCTGGAAAATTGAGCATTAGAACTTGGAAAAGGATATACTGGCGAAAATATTTAACAAAAATAGAGTGAACAAATTTATATTTGACCAAAGAAAATATAGGACAATGAAATCACATGGGATAAAAAGTAATATTATACTCAGAAAACACACACACACACAAACAAACAAAACAAAACAAACAACAAAAACCAGATGATCCAGATAAGAGCAAGATATATGTACCTGACAGTGTCCACAAGTCAGGAGATAGCTGTCTCAACTGCAATGTGAGACTTTCATGTTGTCTCCTGGAAACTGACAACTCTAACAGATAAGAGCTAAGCACACATGAGACCTGAAAATGCAACTAATAACTTTGAACAATTCTATGTTGCATAGATACTGTATGTGTTAAAACCGTATGTATCATACAATGTGTACATAAAAAATTCTATCCTCAATATACAGGCACCATAAATTTTATAGCACCCATTGAACATTTAGATAAATCTAATCAGAGTACCCAAATTGTATCAAAGATCAAGAACCATACAGACTACATCTTAGGATCACCATCCTTAAGCAAGCATAGCAAACAGTCCATTTTCCTAACTAGTATAAAAAATACTGCTAACCAATCACAGAAACAAGACGAAAACCACCAGCTACTTCCATGAGAACACACTATGCTCTGTTGAGCTACTAGCTCATTGCTGAAACCCAGAATCCTGAAGGGGCAGGGTCATCATTTTTTTTTTTTTTTTTTTTTTTTTTGCTTCTCATAATATGCCATTGCAGGCTGGCAAGGGTCTTTCCTCAAAGTCATCCTCACCCAACCAGCCGGGTTTAGGGGATCCCATATTTTACTCTTCAATTGCTATGGTGGAGTAAAGGGGATTATAGTGACTTCACAATGATCTAGAGTCATACATAATTTTCCCAGTGTGAAGTCATGTGACAGGTAAACAAGTCACATTACTACATCTAATTTCTTTAGAGCTGAGAAAATAAGCAATTATGTCATGAACTCAGAAGAGAAACAGTCCTTTGATGGAAGCAGTAATTACGACCACATTCAGGAAACTGAGAAAAGCTTGGAACTGTGTGTGACATGCCAATAAGTGACGGGAAAGATATTGCAGCTACTGCATGCAAATTAACGTATCACTAAGGAGATGAGCCCTTTTTTCCTTAAAGAAAAAGGAAAATGAAGATTAGAATTAATTAAGCAAATCAGTAGAAGATTTAGAAGACGATGTATTAGTTGGTTTTCTGCTGCTGTGATGAAACACTATGACCAAGACAACTTATAGCAGGGAGAATTTATTGGGGCTTCTGGTTCCAGAGGGTTGGAGTCTGTGATGGCAGAGTGGAGGCAGCAGAAGGCAGGCAGCTGGAACAGGAACTGAGTACTCACATCTCAGACAGCAATCAGGAAACCAAGTGCAACTGGCATGGCTCATGCCTTTTGAAACCTCAAAGCCCACCTCCTCCAAGTCCCCACCTCCTAATCCTTCCCAAACAGTTCTACCACCTGGAGACCAAGTATTCAAACATATGAGCCAATGCAGCCATTCTTATTCAAAGCACCACAGAAGGCAATAGAATTGATTAATGAAAATAAGCTTGTTCCTTGAAAAAAAAAACAGGACAGATTGTTCTGAAAATAAACAGATCTATAACTGAAAAGGTTAAAAAAAACTAAAAGGGACAAAGGATGCTAAATGAATATTTAGATGTATTACACATATACTTCAGTAATTTTCTTGAAGAATAGGCCAGGATAAATTTGAGATAAAGAAAATAAAAGCACAAATAGTTTAATAGATGCTAAGGACAATTACAAATCTTACTGGGGAGTCTGGGAAAGGGCTCGATCCGTAAATCACATGTCATGCAAACATCAAGACTTAAGTTCGAATCGCCAGCACCCATGTAAAAGTCGGATTATATGGTGCATTTGTAATCTCAGTGCTGGAGATGGGTATGGAAGTGAGGTAGAGGAGACAGAGCTCACCGACCATCCAGCCTAGTCAACTGGTGAGTGGTCTACAAAGCAAGATTGTTGCTCAAAGCTTAAGCAAAAAGTGACAATAAAGAATAGCCAAGTTCTCAGAACTGGGAAGAGAATCTAGAATATAAAACTAGCTTTTAAAATCAATATCATTTCCCCAAGCTATGTATAGTCAATTAGAAAAAGTATTAAAATAATATGAGACACTATTTAGAAAACTAATAGAATGCCTAAGGTCTAACTTAATTCAGAACACTCAAGGACTCTAGAAAAGTATCAACAGACATTCCAAAGTTCTTGGTGTACAAACAAGCATCATGCACACACCAATTCTCCCGTAGTTAGCTTACATATCCGGCACACTCATCATCACAACTCATGCTGGAGATTTAGTCAAGTACTTAATAAACATTTTAAAATCTTGTGCGGATAATAAAGGTTCATGTATGGCAAAGGTAACTTAGAAGAGAGTAAATGTTTAAGAAGAGCCGTGAAACATGCACATGTATTTCTCAATGGAACTGGACTGAAAGTTGGGGAAAAAATCCATTTAAAACCTAATATGACAAAATAGAGTCAGAAAACACATGGTAGGATGCTGCTTAGTTAATGATCTATAGCAAAGAGGCTCATGGCATGAAGGAAAAACTATTCAACATCTTACACAAATGTAGGCTCTAGACAGATGAAACCATTAAATACAAAAGTAAAGCAGTTCTCTTCATGGGAGGACTATGGCTCAGATGGGCCAGAGTTGAAATACTCTATTTCTGCTATGTTGAAATTCTTCCAAGTGTTTAAATCACATCTTCAAACTGCAAAGAGCTGGCAGTTTGTGTAGGTGTGGTGCTTTGAATAAGAAATGTAGCCCATAGTCTCAGGCATTTGAATGTTTAGTCTCTGCAGTTTTGAGTTGGTGGCATTGTAGAAGCAAAGAATGACTTCTCAAAATAAAAAGTCTAAATTATAAGAGAAAAAAATTGAAAGAATAATATAGTGGTATTTTATTTGTGCTGAAATGTGATTTTATTTGTATGTTAATAAATAAAGTTGCCTAGAGGTCAGAGCTATTAGCAAGCCATAGCGAAAGCCAGGGCGGTGGCAGTCCACGCCTTTAATCCCAGCACTTGGTAAGCAGAACTAGGTAGATCTCTGTGTGTTCAAGGATACAGCCAGCATTGGAGACACACGCCCTTAATCTCAATACCAACCATAGAAGACTTGGAGGTCTGTACAGACAGGCAGTGACGAGGCAGTCATGTAGTTGGGTTTACAACCAATGAGAAGACAGAACAGAACTCTTATTTAAAGGCGAACCCACAGGAAGTAGTCCTTTTCGGAGAGGTCTCTTGGCGGGAGAGGCTAGCTGGCGGAAAGTGGTAAGACTCTTAGCTCTGACCTCTTGGGCTTTCATCTTTACATTGGCTCTGTGTTTCTTATTTAATAAGACGGTTGGTTACATCTACAGAATAACATGGATAGAGGAGTCAAACATCAGAAAATGTGCTCTATGGAGGGATTAGAATATCACATCATTCCAAAGTCAGGTAGGCTGAGGCTATTCAACACACCGTTGTAGAGAAAAAATATTCCTAGATTTCTGAAAACTTGTACTGACCCTTGAAACTTAAGACTTGGGCTTACTTTTAGTTTTCAATAAAGTATGTTGATGCTCAGAATGACTTGTTACTCTCTGCGCATCACAGTCAGTGTTAATTTTCTGGCTTCCATATTAAAGAGAAGCCCACAGAAACATCTAAACATGGATGCATCAGTCAACTTTCCATCTCTGCAGAGAAAAACCTGAGACAATCAGCTAATAAAGAGAATAAGTTATTTTGGCTCATAGTTTTGGAAGTCCATGATCAGATGGCCCTATTTTTTGGGGCCTAGGCATAGGTGGCACATCATGGTGGGAATATGTACAACGCACAGCCATTGACATCATGGCCAGGAAGACAAATTTTAAAAAAAGATGATAAAATAGGTGCCTAGGGTAGTAGTCAGCAGGTAAAGTGCCTGGCTTGACACTAATCTGCCCGAATCTGAGTTTGCTCTTTAGAACCTGTGTAAGAAAAGCAAGACATGGTGATAGACACTTGTAATCCCAGAAGTGGGGAGACGGGAACAAGAGCTCCTTGGAGCTCACAAGCAGGATAGTTTAGCCTACTCAGTAAATTCCAGGCTAGTGAGATGCTCTCTCAAAAACTGGCTGGATGGATTACTTTCCTGTTGCTGTGGTAAAACACTGTGATGAAGGCAACTTATAAAAGGAAGGGGTTGTTTTGGCTTATGGTTCCAGAGGTTAAGAGTCCATCGTGGCCTGCAAGCATGGCCATAAGCGGCAGTGATAGCAGCAGGAACAGAAGCTGAGAGCTCACATCCTGAACCTCAAGCAGGAAGACAGAACTTGAAGCAGCAGGAGGATCCATTTTAGAGCCTGCCCTCGGTGATATATAACCTCCTCCTACATGGCCTCACTACCTAGATCTTCTTAAACAGTGCCATCAACTGAGGACCCAGTGTTCAAATGCCTGAGACTATGGAGGACATTTATCATTCAAACCATGACACCCACATATACACTGAAATGTAGAGGCTACACACACACACACACACACACACACACACACACAAAGCAAACAAACAAACAAAAAACCTAGAAATAGAAACAAAAGAAGACATATTGTCCTTTGAGGTCATGACACCAAGGACCTAAAGATTTCCAACAAAGATCTACCTCTTGAAGGTTCAACCACCTCTCAGTACCAACTTGAGATCAAGCCCTTAGTACATGAACATAGATGAAAAGACATGTATGATTCAAACTCTAACAATGGATTCAGATTGTTTCCTTCAGTAAAACACACAGTTAAGCCAACAATTAATTTTCCCTCAATGACATTCCAACTATATGAGCTATGCTCCAATAAGAAAGCATCCAAAAACATCAGTTATGCAAAAATAATTACGCACTGCCTAAGAATAGTTTTCTCTCCTTAGAAGGGAGCATGTTTTAACAATGTCACAAAAACAGGTAATTACTTTGGTTAAAAAGTATGTACGAGTCTCACTTCAAAGTTATGTTGGAATAAGCATGCTGTGTGAAAACAGTTGAAAATTTTCTCTTTGTAAAGTTGACTTGACAAATGTCATTTTGGGAGCTTTTAGGGCATTGTCCCATTTTTAATGCCAATGGAAAACTAAATAATTTTCCTAAATAATGAAACTAGAACTATTACTCTTTAATTGATGTTTTCAGTAGATTTGGGGGGAGGGTGTGGATCCTTTATCAAAGCAACAGCCTTTTTCTGTCTTTATTGGGAGTGTTTATCAGGCAGACACTACAGTGTGTAATAAAATTCCCATGTAACCTTTTCTTTTAATCCACAAATGTAAAATATCCATTAATGGATTTCCAGTGCTGACCCACTCTTCCAAGGTGCATTGATCCTTACACATGCTTCCTAGGTTGAATTTACATATGCTTATTTAGGAGTTTTACATCTTTGCCCATGAGTAATGTTGATCTGTAGCATTTGCTTATATCCTTCTTCAGTCTTAGTGTCAAAATTAAGCTACTCTTTAAAAAGATGACTTGAGGGGACCAGGAGATGGCTCCATGTTAACATGCATGTCTCTCAAGTGTAAGGACCAGAACTGGGATTTACAGAACCCATATAAATGCCTGGTGGGCATGGCAGCCCACCCAAAATTCTGGCCTTAAAAGGTGGAGATAGAGGATGCTGCCCTGCCCTCACAGCTAACAATGTGGTAAAAGTAGAAAAGCTCAAAGCAATCCGTCTAGAAAGACAAGCAATATCCACACGCATAGAGTTTGATTGACAGCCCCTGTCTCACTGAATAGGAGAAAGAGTCATGGAGAATGATTTCCACCATCAGCTTCAGGCTTCCACATGTTTACTCACATGTGTGTATTGTGTACACACACACACACACACACACACACACACACACACACACACACGTGCGCACATACAAAGATAGAAGAGAAAAAATGAGTTGAAACCCAGCAGGGTGACACATGCTTGCAATCACAGCCCTTGGGGGGCAGAGGCAGAAATTATATGAACTTGAGGCTAGCTTGGGCTACATAGTGAGCTCTGTGCCAGTGCCAACCTGGGATGTGCAATGAGACCCTGTCTCAAAAATAAAGAAAATCAGCTGAAAAGGTCTCTGCATTTTTCTGTGCTCTGAAGGTTTAAATAACAAAACGTATGCCACAGTTTTGAAGAAAACGACCTTAAACTTTCCCACAGAGGCACGTGGCCTGTCCAGTTGTTACACCTACTTTGATTACTGATTTTTTTTCCAGTGGAGCACATCCTCTGTCAGGTTTACTCTTCTGTGTTTTTACAGGAAGTCGTCAGCTTCACCTGCCAGTCTACTGATATCAAAGCAGGACACTCACTCCAAGTGTATTCTTTATTATCAGTACATGTTTCATCTTTGCTCCTTCAAATGTGGTTTGTGGGCTAGTCTAGCTTTATACAGCTCAATCTTCATTTGCCTTAATAACCTTCTTTAAGAAAAAGGTGTTTTAAATGGAGGTTTTATTATTTTTATTCATTTCATAATGACCTATTCCATTAATTTCTGCTTTTATTCTTTATTATGTTTTATGTGCTTTTTTATAGATTTATCTTTCCATTTCTATAATTAGTTGAACACTAGCTCTATGTTCACACTTGTTTTCTAAAAAGTGAAAAAATAACACATAATCAATCATTGGAATACTGATATTTACATTTGAATACCACCACACATTTTAAATGTGATCATTTCATTTGCATTTATATGCATAGATAATTAATTCTAATATAATTTTTTCTTTTAACCAAGTTCTAGTTAGAAAAGTATCTTACAAATATCTCACCTTTAATACTTTTTAAGAGAACATATAATTTTATTAAAATACAGTCAGAGATTACCCACTTATTTTCTCTTATATTAAGATTTATTCTTATTTACATAAGATATAATCACAGCCCTTGGATGTGCATGTGTATGCCACACATGCGTGAAGTGCCCACAGAGGCCAGAAGAGGGCGTTAGTTCCCATGAAGCTGGGGTTACAAATATTTGTGAGCTGCCTAACAAGGGTACTGTGAATAAAATTTGGGTCCTTGGGAATAACAGCAAAAACTCTTAACTGATAAGCTGTTTCTCTAGACCCTAGTTATTGATTTCATTCCTGAATTTATTTGCCCCTTTTCTAGCTAATCTAGGGCTCATTCTTAAAACATACTCCACAACCACTAGAAAAAGATATGTTTCCTATTTCCTGATTAACTAGTTATCTATACACATTTAACTAACACTGTTAATTCAACTTTTAAAAATATATTCCATGCCCTGATGACATTTTTCAGTCTTTGACAGTGTTGAAGTAATTCACTCATCAGCATATTTCTAGGTGTCTCCTGGAATCTACAGCAGTCTTTGCCTCGTCTATTTGGTGTTGTTTGGTGGCTGCTGTTGAGTCAGAGCCTTTACTTGAGACTGACACTGTGTACATCATATGTTGACTCTGCTTAGAAACTCCTTCCTTCCTATCCTCACCCCAAGAGTCTCTGATGTGCTCACCCTAGTCAGGTAATTTCCTTAGAAAGTCATCCCCTCCTACTTTGCCAGAATAGAAGCCTCCATTCTCTTTCTCTTTTCTATCCAAGCACTGCCAACTGTACTTCCACACCCATAAGTGTGCTATCTTCTCTCACTAGACTTAAGTCCCTGGAAGGCTGGAAATGTGTCTGCCTAGTGCCATAATCCCAGCATTCTTACAATGCCTGACATCTCATGGATGTTCAGTAAATAAATGCAAATGTTAATGTAGTAGTTTTCATTTGGACCTTATTATTTCTACTATTAATCACTGAATATCTTATATATTATAAGATATTATATTATATCTTATATTATATCATAATATATATTATTAATATAATAATATATTAAATCATTAATTTTTAATGATTTGATAACGTTTATTTCAGGTAGCTTTCCAGGAATCAGTATGATATCTACATTCCATGTAAGACTCTGTGTTTTAACATGGAAATTTAACTCATTCACATTTACTGTGATACTGATCAGTCTGGGCTCATTTCTGTTGTTTGAAGTTGTTTATTACTTTACTTCTAGGGACAGTGGCTCAAGTATATAGTCCTAGAACTGGTGAGCTTGAGTCAGCCAGGAAACACAAGAGACCTGCCATGGAAAATAAATAGATAGGGGCTGGAGAGATGGCTCAGTACTTAAGAGTACTAGTTGCTCTTGAAGAGTATCCTGGCATTATTCCCAGTATCCATATGGCGGCTCACAATACTCTATAACTCCAGTTCCAGTGGACCCATCTCCCTTTTCTGGTCACCACAGCTTGCTTGTGATACGTAGACACACATGTAGGCAAAACACTCATACAAATAGAATTTAATTTTTTAAAAAATTTAAAATAAATAGTGACAATGAAACAAATAGTTGTTTATTATTATTTCCATACTAGCAATCATCTTGATTAATAGCTGATGTATATGAATACTTTACAATACACCAAGCCTTTCCATCACAACAACCTTATGATTCATGTTGCAAGTGCAGGAAAGGAGATGTTGTGGGGCTCAGTCTCCCACATAGGCCCTGTGAGCTCTGAGTTGGTCAGGTGGGCAGACTCTCTTACCCTCTAGTTTCCTCTTCTTCTCTAGTTTAGGGTCTGACTTTTCTCTCAAATGACTTAAATGTTCCACCTTCTATTTTTATGCCTCTAGTATTTAACATTTAAACCATTGATATTTCAAATTTTTAAAAATTCAACATCTTATTCCCCCCTTTCCTGAAAACTACAGCTTTACCAGCCTATATCCACCACCATGCCTCTTCTTGAGGTTTAGTTGAAATAACCTAGAATTTTTATTCTAGATTTCCATACTGTCACTAATGTCATGATGCACATTTCTTTTCAGATGACCTGCCAATCTTTTTTATTTTATATTCTAGAAAATTTCCTCTATTACTATATGTCTCACTGATATGTTTTCCTCTGTGTCCACTCTATTACATGGCCCCTTCGTTTCATTTTAGAAATTGGTCATCAGACCACCATCATATTAACTTCCTAAATTTCTTTTTTATTCTCTGATTGATCCTTGGTCATTGCAATCTGTCTTTATTCTGATGAAACTCCCTTCTAGCTCTTCCCAAAGCTACTTAGATCTCTTTTCTATTTTTCCTTCCTTTTCAAATCTCCCCCATTCTCTCCGCCAGTGGTGTGCCTTTGTTGTATCCTGATAATGCTGTTGATTACCTCTCAAATTATTTTTCACAGTCCAGTCTGATTTGTCACCACAGGTCATGGTTAGCTTTGATTGTCAACTTGACACAGTCTAGAGTCATCTGAGAAGGGACTCTACTGAGAAACCACTCTGATCAGATTGGCCAGTGGACGTGTCTATTAAGGACTGTCTTGGATTGTTGGTGATACAGCGTTGGTGGAACCATTTCCTGGGCAGGTGGTCTTGGCCTATTATATGAAAGCTAGGAAACATGAGCCTGCTATATCAAATAATCAAGTCATGCTCCTTCATGCTTTCTGCTTCAAGTTCCTGCTTGAGTTCCTATCCTGACTTCCTTCAGTGACAGACTGTAACCGGAAGTATAAGCCAAAAATTCTCCTCCCCTACACTACATTATTTCATCACAGCAACAGAAATCACACTAGAACACTGCAGTAACTCATTTTCCGTCACTGAAGGAGCCTGTCTGTTTCATCATCCTCAACAGTGTAAGGCAGAGCAGGATGCATGCGGATGGGTGGACATGCTCCGAGGCAGGCTTCCTGTTAGGTGATGAACAGGGAACAGGAAAGGTGAGAGACCAGATGCAAACTCTTTCCTTTGGGGGCTTAATGTTCTCAGGTAGTTAGTTCATCCTCTGGCAGAGCCAAGCTTCTCGTCATCCTCTGCAACACTGAAGATTTCTAAAATTAACTTGGGATCAGTTCCACTTCTCTGCCAAGTTCCTCCCACAGGGGTACACTACTCTCTCCCTGGTCAACACATGACATTAATCACTCATGACGAAAATAACCTTCACAAAGAACTTTGGCCAAAAACATGTGAAGGGCTGTGTTTGGATCATTTTAGCCTCGAAATCACTCCTTGAAGTTGTCTCCTTCATTTCCCATGTTCTACTGATATCAAGACCAAGGCTGAGAATGATAATGAAGCCATGGAGACCCCAGGCTTTGTCCAGGATGACATAGGTAAGGATGGAGTCATGAGGTGGCCCCAGAGAGGCTTCAATACTTTCAGGCCCATGGTGCCGTCATCGCTAAGCTGCCAGCTTCCCCTATTGGGGTATGGAGCATGGAATCCTCTTTAACCCTTGATCAGGTCCCAGAACTTGGAGGAAAACCATTTAAAAAGTGTCTGGAAGAGACAAAGGCATGGATTATAAAGAGGTGTGCATTAAGCACTGAGGCGTAGAATTCTGCTATCTGAGATGAGGATCTGTAATGGCTTAGCCAGGCCACACTTTGGAGACTTAAGAATCTGTGATAGCTCAGCTTCAGGCTGTCATTACTGTGATTTATAACCAGGATTCAGCCCCTCACATAGCAGCCATGTGCCATTCTATTTAAACAGCAGTGTTCAAAAGATTGCTCCTGCTTGCGTCAACATGTTTAATAGGAAACACAAGCCACTCTGGAGACCCCAGGCCTATCTTCTAACCATTAGCTACTTGGATCGCTCAAGAACTTGACTCTATTTTTAAAGTTTGGAGAGACAGGAGACTTGCTGGGTGAGCTTCATCTAAGGCTCCAACCAGATGCTGTCTGCCACACAAACCAGCCAGAAAGGCCATCCAGCAAGCCAATTAGACAGCAGCTGTCAACTGAATAAACAAGGTGACGGGCAGGGGCAGCAAGGCGTTTTCCTTACCACAAACAGTCAGCAGAACACCAGATTATCTTTTCTTAAGGCTCTCATGGGTCACCCTCTATTTGTTCTATCAAATCTTTGATTTTTGTTGGAGGAACTTGACTAAGCTGCCTGTGGCAAAGCAGAGGGACCACACCTTAATAGCTCATGGAGAGAAATCTGTTTTCCAGATCTATCACCAGCTCATGCTGGCATGAATCTGCTCTCAAATATGAGGCTGTGAAGAGGATTTTTCAAAGAGTGTTGCCTCAAAGTTGCAAGATCGTATTGAACAGGACAATTAATATGCAGGGCCTCTGCATTCATGAGCTGATAGCACACTTCCTCTCTTCCTTGATCTTTGTGTTAGGTAAAATAGCTAAACTCTCTGGTCTCGTGGCTTAGTTTGGAAACGAGAATAATGACAGTGTGGAATAGAGTTGTGGAGACCAAGTTAGACCATCCATGGAAAGCGCTCAGAACATCGCCTGTAAAACTTCGATGGATGTTGGCTGTTATTGTATTGGACACTGGATTTTAGCTGTTAGATCCAAGTGGTGAGTACTAACATCACAATCTTTTCAGATGACCCAGCTCGGGAAGCTGAAGTGGACTTCGTTCACACATCTCACATGTGACAGCACCAGGACTCCATCCTCCGAGGTTTGCTGCTGAAGCTGTGGGCTCTTCTGTGCTCACAGACTGGCTTTTATTGACGTGTCCGCTGGGGTTCTGCCCCCGCCACCCCCATGCTCACACAACAAAGGATGCTGCTATAAGACAGGCTCACTTGTCTGTGATTGCAACTATTGGGAGGATCACGTTGAGAGCACTGCCCACCACATCACACGGCAGTATCTGCATGAATGGGAAGAATTCTTTGGGACTCGGTTTTCAACAAATGGTGTTCCTTTCTGACCGAGTGGTTTGCTTTATTTTTCTTACGGAGAACTGTGACTAATCAAGCTCCTTCTTTGTTTGGGCTGCTAAGAAGCGTAGGACAAAATTTGTGGTCTTTTTCTAGTACTTACATGTACTAGTCTTAACGCAGATTTATGAGATTTCTTTTCTTATTTCTCTCTGCTTTCATTCCCTTGATAATGCATTTTACCACACTGAATAGTATGCATTTTTATAAACATCCACAGTGCTTCATGGAATAAAGCAAACATGGATGTTTTGTTTTTTAATCTAAAAATACAGCTCAGTACATGTTCATCTTTTTCTTGGATCTGGCCTTTCTAATCCTGGTGGGTCTGATGTGATGTTTTTTCCCCAGGGTTGGACAAACTCCACTGAACACATGAACTCAATTAGTTGTTTCGTAGTATTTTCTCATCAGTAGCAGGAGGGTTCTAGATTGCTTTAAACTATAGCTATTTATCAACTCAGACAATTTTATTATCAAACTCATGCTAACTTCTCTCATGGCTGTGGGAGCATGGAGAATGAGGAGGCAACAGAAGAGGGAGCAGTTACATCAACTCACACTCCTCAGAAAGCCCCATGGCTCATATCGCCCTGGTTCAGGTTAGCACACGGTGTTCTTTGGCATCTTTGTGTTTCTTGTACTTTAATTGAGTGAGACCCATTTCTTGGTGTTTATTACTTTCCTGTTGCCAAATATTATGTGACAGTACCTACTAGATAATTGAGTGCCATAAATAGATTCTATATCATACGGAGATGGATAGATGATAGATAGATGATAGATAGATAGATAGATGGATAGATAGATAGATAGATTGATTGATTAATTAGATAATAATGGTAGATAGGTGATGGATGGTTGGCTGATAAATAGATTAGATAAGATTATAATGATAAGTATATAGGTAACAGATGATAGATGGATAGATAGATAGATAGATAGATAGATAGATAGATAGATAGATAAAACAAAGATGGTAATGGTAGGTAGACAGGTGATTAATAATAGCTACCTAGATGATAAATAGACAAGATATATGATGATAGGTAGATAGATGATAGATAGATGTTAGATATCCATAGATAGATAGGTGATACATAAATAAATGGATTATAGATAAGTGTTCATAGACAAGTAAATAATAAATAGATGATTCCTAGTGTGGTGGTGTGAAAAAATGCTCCCCCAAAGGGAGCAGATCTATTAGGAGATGTGGCTTTGTTGGAGTAGATGTAGCCTTATTGGAGGAAGTATGTCACTGTGGGGGTGGGCTTTGAGGTCTCCTATGCTCAAGTATTCCCAGCAAGACAGACCATTTCCTGTTGCCTGCAAGATGTAGGACTCTCAGCTCCTTCTCCAGCACCATGTCTGCCTGCATGCTGCCATGTTCCACCATGATGATAATGGACTGAACCTCTGAATTGCAAGTAAGCCACCCCAACTAAATGTTTTCCTTTAAAGAATTGCCAGGGTCATGGTGTCTCTTCACAGCAATAGAAACCCTGACTAAGACATACAGATAGGTAGATAAATGATTTATAGGTAGCTAGATAGGTAGATAGATCAGATTCACTTCATCTTTCTCAATAACTTGTGGTGGTATTGTGTTCCCCAAAATATTGTGTACCTTAATAAACTT
>CABHPH010132001.1:0-12094 GCA_902168325.1 Peromyscus nudipes | reverse complement strand
CAGGCACAGGTCAGCCTGGGGTACTGTGCACAGTGTGTAACTACAGGCATAGGTCAGACTGGGGTACTGTGCACAGGCTATAGTTGCAGGCCCAGGTCAGCCTGGGGTACTGTGCACAGACGGTAGCTGCAGGTACAGGTACAATGTGCTTTCCCACAGGTCAGGAGAGAGAGAGAGGGAAGGACAGATCACTAGGAGACACGCTTTCAGTAATAAGCACAAGAGAACCCAAAGACACATGCTATGAAATACATTCAAGAATGCCAGGAGAAGCCACGGGGTGGGGTGAGCAGAGGACCCAGCAAATGCTGAGCAGAACTTCCTGAGCAGCACGTGAAGACAATTGCTGGTGGGAATCTAAAGTCCTATTTCCAGCGGAGATTCTGACCTGGAAGAGAAGTCAGGAAAAGTGAACAGAAGTATTGATCATTCCTGGAGTTTGACCGTGAGAAAAGTAGGGAGGTGACTGATGGTGGATACGAGATTAAGAAAAGGCATTCAGAAGCCAAGGGAGACTGGAGATAATTACCAGAGGGGGACACAACCTAGTGACCAGGAGTACTGGAGTATTATAGATGAAGAAAAACACTTGAACGATTTTGGTGAAGGTTCATGTTCTCAGGAATGAGATTCAGAGTGTGGGATGGAGAGAAGAGACAGGAAAGATGACATCTCATCCACTAATGCAAGGTAAAGACAGACAGCTACACACACACACACACACACACACACACACACTTACCAAAGTAAAGACAGGAACAGATAATTACATTATTACACACACACACACACACACACACACACACTCACACACATATATACATATCATGATAATAACAGGTACAGATAATTACAATCTCTCTCTCTTCCTCTCTCTTTCTCCCACACACACCAAGGTAAGGATGGTACAGATAATTACATTATTACATACACACACATATATATGTATGTATGTATGTATATATGTATGTATGTGTATATATATATATGTGTGTGTGTGTAAGAAACATTAAAATGAAAAAGAAAGCAGCCTATGGCAACTGTTTAAGAACCATGGGGAACGTTCAAAACCACTTTTCAGGGAAGCAGAGACAGAACTATCCAAAGGTTCATAAACTACTCAGACTAGGTGAGGTTCAAAAAGCCAGACAAACAGGGCTTGTGGCACATGGCCAACAGGGCATGTGGCGCATGACCAACAGGGCATGTGGTGCATGGCCAACAGGGCATGTGGTGCATGGCAAACAGTGCATGTGGTGCATGGCAAATAGGGCATGTGGTGCATGACCAACAGGGCATGTGGTGCATGGCGAACAGGGCATGCGGTACATGGCATGCTAGGCTTCCCCAGCATGCAGCAGGAAAGCTCATGCAGGAAACAGAATTTGAATTCAGACTTGGGACTTTTCTGGCTATTGAGTCAGACATACAAGAATGTTGAGCTCAGCAAACGTCCTTCCTAATGAGTTGAGAGCTAATGAAATTGAAGCTCCAGGCCTCTACCACGTGTGCCTGACAGGACCTGGCAGTGTGTACACATGATCACTGCTGTGGGATGGTCTGTATGTCAAACATGTTGCTTATTGGTCAATAAATAAAACACTAATTGGCCAGTGGTCAGGCAGGAAGAAGTATAGGCGGGACAAGGAGGAGAGAATTCTGGGAAGTGGAAGGCTGAGTCGGAGACACTGCCAGCCGCCACCATGACAAACAGCATGTGAAGATGCCGGTAAGCCACAAGCCATGTGGCAAGGTATAGATTTATAGAAATGGATTAATTTAAGACATAAGAACAGTTAGCAAGAAGCCTGCCACGGCCATACAGTTTGTAAGCAATATAAGTCTCTGTGTTTACTTGGTTGGGTCTGAGCGGCTGTGGGACTGGCAGGTGACAGAGATTTGTCCTGACTGTGGGCCCGGCAGGAAAACTCTAGCTACAGATCACATTGTCAAACATAAGGACATTGCTATGAAACATCCACAAATCCATGTCTTCTGGAGACGGTGCCACTGAACGCGTGAACTCACTGTGGTTGTGGTTGCCTGCATAAGACCTGTGCGAGATCGAGGCAGTCAATATCTCAGCATAGACTGTGGGAGGAACACATGAGGCCTCACCCCTAACTGAAAGCATATTGACATTTGATGGCTACCAGGCATGGGGCAGTCATTTTTCCTTAGGGTTATTGGCCCCCGGTAGGTTGCCCATGCTCCAGTGCACAGCCCCACACCCATGGAATACATGCAGCACTAAATGGTCTCAGGGGGTTCAAAATAAAAAAGCATGAAGTTGTGAAGGGGATATTTTAGGGGAGAGTTAGGGAGAACTGGGGGGAGTGAGTGTGGGGTGAATATTATCAAAGTCTGTTGTATACATCTACCAAATTCTCAAATAACAAATACAAATACATAAATACAATGAGCTTTCCAGAATTTACCATATAACTGCAGTGGGAGCTCTTAACAAAGAGACTGGTCAAGGTGCATAGTGTAAGTGCCTATGGACTGCTTAGCCCTAAAAGAGCACCTATATAACACCTTCCCCCACCCCAAAGTTCAGGGAACATCTTAAAAGAGGTGGAAGAAAATTTGCAAGATCCAGAAATCATTCTAGAAAATTCTTTGCTCCCTGAAACTGTGATTCAAATCAAAGGCAGACATTTTTCAGTGAGATAAATGGATCTCACAGAGGCCAGCACCAAAAGGATGTGGACAGTGGCTGCTCAGTGATAACACAATGCCAAAAACTAGTTATTGCTTAAGATAACCAGCCATGCCAGGAAATCTGCAAGATCATAAATGAAGGAGGTTTAATAGAAACGTCCCCACATTTGACAATTCTCCCAAAATGAACACAGCCTTACTATAACAACCTGAGAGGCCAAAAGAAATTTTCTAAACTACAAGTGAATGAAACCAGCTTTTTGAAAAATACTTATTATGTATACAGTTTTCTAGAATGTATGCACTAAACCTCATTATAGATGGTTGTGAGCCACCATGTGGCTGCTGGGAATTGAACTCAGGACCTATGGAAGAACAGCCAGTGCTCTTAACCTCTGAGCCATCTCTCCAGCCCCCTAAAACTAGTTTTATATCAGCAAATCATTTGGTGATGCCACTGTACCACAACGGACACTCTGTTTTATCTCCTAATGGAACCTGCATTTGCATGTTCATGTTTTGCATTTATTCTAGATGTTTTTAAACATTTCCTTCTGAATATAGTTAGGACATTCTACTAACAGTTTAGTGTTCATTACTTACAATGATTTCAGGGGAATGATGACAACTTAGGAATACTTACCATTAACAACACATTGATAATGGCCAGGGTATGAACCCCTATTCAAGGCCAGTCTTCCTACACTGTCACCTCCATACAAGCCTGTCTGTACATCCCAGTACATAAACAACCATCCGGTATGCTAGAATAGGTTCAACTGATAGTTTTTAGGTGAATTCATGAACCTATATGTGTAGTGTGCTAGGCTACCATAAAAAGTATTAGGTTGAGTGGTTTAAGTAGAAACTTATTTCTTTCAGTTGTAGACAGAGAAAGTATGAAATCAAGGTATTGGCAGGATTAGGGTCACACACAGCCTCCATCACTGCCTCCCAACATGGATATCCCTCTGTGTGAGCATCATGGTGTCTTTTAGTCTGTGTCCTAATCTCTTCTCCCCTATGACAAAGTCTTGTGTATCCCAGATTGGACTCAAACTCAGCTGAAGATGTTCCTGACCTTCTGATCTTTCTGCACATATTTCTCCAGTGCTGAGATTACTAACATGCAGCACTACACAGTTCACTCCGTGTTGGGGTAGAAGCTAGGGACGGTGCGCACTAGGTGAGAATCACTCCACTGATGGAGCTACCCCTCAGCTCCCGAACCTCTTCTTGTTAATGTACCAGTATATTGGATTAGGGGTCAACCCTAATGTACTCATTTCAAGTCAAATTGCCTCTTTAAAGACTTGATATCCAAATGGGATTACAGTCTGGGGAACTACAGATGGGAAAAATCAGTATATGATTTGGAAGGACACAATTTACTTCGTAACATTATGAGTGACACCACCCATCTCTTCAGAGCATTCTCTGTGTGGGTGACAAAAGTTACTATTAGAAAGCTTCTAGGGAATACTCTGAGCTAGCTCCTTCCAAGTCTCCTCAAGTCTCCAGGAAGGATATTTGGTAGTTTATAACTCATCTGAAGTATGTGTACAATGGGTTATCTAGAGCCGTTCCCAAACTCATTTCCTGCCAACAAGGTCTCCGTGGCTCATGTCTCTAGACATTCCAGTTCACTTCTCTATTGCTGTGATGAACACTATGAGCAAAAGCAACTCAGGGAGGAAACATTAATTTCATCTTACAGATTACAGTCCATCATCTAGGGAATTCAGGGCAGGAACTCAAGGCAGGAAATGAAAGAGACCGTGGGGGAGTGCTGCTAACTTGATGACTTTCATGGCTTGCTCAGCTTGCTTTCTTATATGACTAGGGATAATACCGCCCACAGTGGACTGGGTCCTCCAACATCAATTATTAATCAAGAAAATGCCCCACAGTCACGCTAATCTCGTGGAAACATTTCCTCAATTGAAGTTCCCTTCTTCCCAGGCAACTCTAGTTTCTGTCAAATTGACAGAAACTAAACAATACAGGAGACATCAGCCCTGGCTGTGTGGCTGTGTGCCTTACCATAGTGAAGCCAGCTCACTAGGTTGAAAGGACCATAGGCTGAAAGAAGCTGCCAGTGGTGGGGGAGGTCTGACTGGCAGAGTGCAAATGGCCTGGTCTGTCTGCAGCTGTCTAGGGATCGAATTTCCATGTCACCTGCTTTGGCCCAGGCTTCAGGAACTGAGCTGTCAGGCAAAGCCCTGTAATTGCCCCCGACTCATCCACACCTTCTCCAACTGTCTCCTAATTGAGGTTTAATGGCTTTGGTCACAGAAGGGGGCTTTTCCTGTCTTCATAGATATGGACTCTTTCATCTGAACATCAGTCCAATTAGTTTAGCATCTGGGATAATTGACAGAAGTCAGACCTGACTGCGTGGAATTCCCCAGGCCGCAGAGGTCTTTGTGGTACTTGCCTGGATGGGTGTATGTATTTTCATTATAGTTGGGATGCCATTTAGAAAAACAGGACTAGGTAGAAATAGAGGAAGTAAGAGCCTATGGGGCTTTCTGAGTTGGTTATACCTGACTTTTATTTGCATTTTTAAAAATCTTAAATGCTTCTTGTTTTCACTTCTTAAGTGAACTGACTTCAACACTTTAGATTTCCTATTTCAAATGAGGTATGGCTTATTTGGGTCCCTTTTGAGTTCATTCTTCTGCCGTAATTGGCATTCCACCTGGAGCCAGATTTGGACTTGATTATCACACTATAGCAGTTCCACTCCAGATCTTGGGAGACTCTAAACTGGGTCTAAAACTGGAAGGGCCAAAGTCTGCAGCTGCATTTGGGCTCCTGGAATCTTGTAGCTCCAGGGCATGAGTGGGGGTGATGCCTTCAGTCATTGGCCAGGCAAGCATGAGGGAGCTGGCCACTGGAGTGTCTCCTCTGTTTGGACTGGCTGTCTTTACCATAGCACCTTGCAACTGAGGACAGGGTCCTCTACAGTGGGCTCCCGATGAGACAGTAGCTTTGTTCAATTGTCTGGCATATATACAGATGTGTTCTTGCCAAGAGGAAGGTGATTATCACCATTTTGAACTTAGCTATGCAGCAACTGGTTAGCCTAGGTTTTTCTTAAAGTGTGAAACAGACCAATGTAACCTTTAAAAACACTGTTTTGAGAAGGAGATTCATGCACATATTTATTGAATTATCGGGAACTGTTCCAGGGTTGAATGGAAACAAAGTGGGGGGGCAGCTCCTTGGATAGCCTGCAAACAGGCGTATCTTCTGCTGCTTCATATGTTTCAACCTCAAGCCAACGTGGCTGCTCACAGGTCATATCACAGGAGGAGAATAACAGACATGCACAGGTTTCTGTTGTAGGCATAGATGAGTGAAAAAATATGGGAGTCTTACGTAGTTCATCTTTGAAGGAATCATTCCCATTAATCAGCCTGTATGTGTTTATTAACCTTTTCTGAGGTCCTCAGCCCCATGCTAGGGTACTGGGAAGAAAGATAACACATGCTGCCTGCTGTCAAGAGAGAAAAAAGTTGGCAACAGGCTTAGGTCTAGGCAGGGTGCAATGAAGAATGAACTTACATAGCTCACATAAAAAATTCTCTAGGGATTTCAGGAGGTAGAGAGAGCTAAAGACAGTCACTAACACTGTGGGGCACTAACTATATTTTGAGTCCTTTGTCAAGACTTGGCAAACATTACTTTACATTTTTAAACCTCACAATGAAGTGGATTCTATTGTCATTTTCTACAAACAAGGTAACCAGTCCATAAAGGTGTACTATGTGCCTAGTAGCACATTTAACCAGTGGCAGATTCACAATCTTTTATGAAATTATTTAGTCCATCAGAGTATATAAAGAACTAGAGAACTATGCCTTATAAATCCACACCAAACTCATTTAAGACACAGTGAAGCCCCCCAAACAACCTGGGTGACCACGTCTCTTCCTCCTGTCTTCAGAGCTAACCCCACCTCTAAAATTTAGAAGCCACAATTTCAACTGCTACCCTAAATTATGTCTCAAAGAAATTAACGAGTATACTAGCCCTCAGAAAGGAGCCATGGAGTTGGTTGGATGGAAAGGCAGTTGGAATATTGATCCACAAAGGAAGGGGCTTTGGAACAGGGAGAACAGATGGGGAAAGACTAGAGGAATGCATCAGGAGGAGACGTGAGGCTTGGCTGGATGACAAACTCCATACTGGCCTCTCTGAAATACAGCTTTTAAAGGCTGAGAAGATGGATGCATGGGTAAGACCCCTTGCTGCACAGGCATTAGGACCTAAATTGGAGTCCTCAGCACCCACATGAAAAGCCAGGTGTGCATACCTCTAAACTAGTGTTGTCTGGGAGCAGAAGTGGGAAGAGCATGGGTCTTTCTGGCTACCAGCTGAGTTCCAGGTTCAGAAAAAGAGTCTGTCTCTGCAGAATGGTTCAGGGGGTGATAGATCAGGGTGTCTGATGTCTTCCCTTTATTACCTTCAAGGTGAATTACTCCCTCCTCTGGAGACATATTTCTGTGATGGTGAGTATTCCACTATGTAGAAACTATTGGCTTCTCAGTCTTGCTGCTCAACTGAGGCATAAATCCCACAAGGAAAGAACTGTTGTCTCTGAAAATGCAGAGCCTCCCCACATGCAAAACATTACCTGTTTTCCCTAGTGGAGCATCCTGAAAGACAACAACATATGACACCATTGGTTCCAGAACAGTGTTGAAAAGAGCTGGAAAGATCTCTGCAGCCATGGTTTGCTCACATCCTCAACTCTCAGCCAGTACTGCAAGGATGTTCCCTTGTACCGCAACCTGCCTCTGAAAACCCTGGGGTGGCCCTACTGGTAGAGTATTGCCAGGAAGCTCACAGGCAAAGCACACACTCCCTCACCGCAGTCAGACACCAGCCCGAGAGAGACGGCTCTCCACTTGCGTCAGCCCAGGGCCATGTTTGTGGTTCAGCTGTGTAAAGTCAAAAATTCGAGATTCTTAAGAGGTCCCATGAAGACCTGGTATATGATGGTACTCAGACAAATGTTAACAGACTTAAACTGTTCAACTCCTCCCTTAATATTATATCAGGACCGTAGGCTTAAAAACTCATCTGATTATGATGCCAAGCAACATGTTTAGTTTCTGTAGGAACAGACCAACAGATTCCTGTGCACAGGCACTTGGGATGAAGCCACAAATCCTGCGTATTTCTCTTACTTTATAGAAAAACAAATGCTTTTAATTACAAAGAGTTAAGACAGTTCAGATAGAGAGATGAGGTACACGGAATGCAGGACACTCGTCACCTCTGAGTACAGTGATGCATTGAGTGTAGTGGGAATAGCTCTCTCTTTTTCATGTTCTGCTCCTTATTCTCCCATGCAGTGGGACCCTCTACTTCCCTGCCCCTTCTTTACAGTAGAAGATTGAAACCATAGAGATCTTGGGTACTAGGCTGTCTGAACAGAGATGCTGGGGAAGTTATTCCATTCCAGTCTTGATCCAGAAGAATTTCACAACTGTCCTCCTTTGACCTGTAGTTCTGTAGCTATCAGGGGTACAGTTTCCACCTCAAACAGCAGGTGGAAAGAATAACTCTTTAAACCTACCCTGTATCTGAACCTGCCAGAACCCCATTCATGTCAAGGAGCTTCAAAGAAAGATGCACTCCCAGGTCCATTGCCCTCCGCACTGAAGGGACCCTTTAGTGGGAAGACACGAGGTTAGCTGACTCCTACAGTTCATTCCCATGTGACAGACAGTCTTTTATTTTTGGCAGAGTTACCATCTCTTCCCAGGAATAGATTTCTACGTTGCTAATGAGATATGTGGTGCACTGCCAAGGTTCCCAACATTTCAGTGAGACAGTGACTAGTTATATAGCTGAATGCAGGGTAACCAGATATGCATCTTCAGAGGAAGATAAATGGTCATTCTTTTTAGAAGAGAGGATGGAAACATCTGGATATTTGGTTCTCCTTTGGGAGCTTTATTAACTTCACAAGTAAACATGGCTTTCAATTTTGAGTCAGCAAGAATTTGAAGACAGATTTTTCCATGTGAGGACTGAACTAATGGGGTCAGGTTCGGTCACTCTAAATATTGCTCCGTTTGTCAAAGGTCCTCATACAGCAAAAGAGAAAGGCTGTGCGGATGCTTGGAAATGGTTTTCCTTGTGAGAGAAGGAAAGAAAATGTGAGTAAAATTCTCTAATCGGAATTTTCAAAAGGAATTGACCTAAGTTACTCTCATCTGCACGGTCGTCTGCTTGTTTCTTTTCTTTTTGATATGAATGTTTAACAGCTTTACTCGCTATTAGAAAAAAAACAAACAAAAAATCTACCCCTCTATTGGAAAATTTTTAAGTATTTCTAGTACATTCACAGAATAAAACACAACTCGAAAGTACAAGAACAAAACTCTGATCTATACAAGGCATGGATGACCTTCCAATGCCTTCTGTTTAACCAGGCACAGAAGGCTATGTGCCACAATTTTCCATCTCTGAAAAGACAAAATGGCAGAGACTGAGAGAAATTGGTGTTGGCAAGCAGATGTTGTGGCAAGTAGCCACAAGGGAAATATCCTGGCTTCATGGAACTCTTCTGTGTCATTTTGATAGTGAAGACATGCCTTTTATTATATACCCAGACAAAACCATGCAGCACAGATGTCCAGTGAGGGGGCAAAGAGATGGCTTGGTAGTCCAGAGCACTTGCTGCTCTGGCAAAGGACTCAAGTTTGCTGCCCAACACCCACATCAGGTAACTCACAACCACCTGTAATACTAGCTCCAGGGTATCTGATACCCCTTCGGACCTCCCCAGACACCTCTTGCACACATGTGCATACACTTTCATACACACAAAATTAAAAATGAATAATAAATATGAAAAGAGTGACTTTTATTGCATGTGTGAAACTAGTAAAGTCCTGAGTGAAAGTGTATTATTGACATGTCAAGGTTCCAATGTCTCAGACCCAAGGGATTGGCAAAGCTTTCTCTGGGTGAGGCTCAGAGTGATGGCAAAGCCTTCCGCTGGTCAGTGTAGATGTTCAAAGTATGAACGTTGACAGTGTATGCAAGAAGTATCTACCAAAAGCTTTCTCCTTCTGGATATTGACAGCCCGAAGACTGTTCCCCCACAGTAGTGGTTCTCAACCTTCCTAACACTGTGACCCTTTAGTACAGTTCTTCATGTTATGGTGACCCCCAATGACAAAATTATTTTCACTCCTACTTCATTACTGAAATTTTGCTACTGTTATGAATCATAATATAAATATCTGATATGCAGGAATATTTGAAATGTGATCTTATGAAAGGATCATTCCACCCTCAAAGGATCCTCAACTTGCAGGTTAAGAACTGATGCCCTATGGAGACTGCTCCTACTGAGATTAGCTAAGCCTCCTGGACACACACACACACACACACACACACACACACACACACCCACACACACACACCCTACCTCCTTGTCCAGTTGTATGCAATAACAACACCTCTCTATTCAACTCTACATAATAAACATGCTGAGCTTCCAGGATGCTAAGACCTCTCCACTAGATAACCCAGTAACCCAGTCCCAGATTTTCTGTACCCATGTGTTTATCCTTTTTCATTCCCTTGCTGTCCCAGGTCAACCCCTGGAGCTGTGCAAGGATGCAGAAAACAGCCGGTAAAATTCAAAGAAATAATACATTCATCTGTCACACTCTACCTAACCCTCCACTGTGAGAGTAGAAGTGGTATTTCACTCCAGACCAGGCCACAGTTTGAGTGGTCTTTGATGCGCTCCAAGACCTGTGGAGACACAGCCTACTTTCCTCTAGCAGCTAAGAAACAGCATCAGTTAAACGATCTACAAGTTTCTGGAAGAGAGTCAATATGAACACTGGATCTTAGTGTCAGTCAATATGAACACTGGATCTTAGTGTCAGTCAATATGAACACTAGATCCTTAATGTCAGTCAATATGAACACTAGATCCTTAATGTCAGTCAATATGAACACTAGATCCTTAGCGTCAGTCAATATGAACACTGGATCCTTAGTGTCAGTCAATATGAACACTAGATCCTTAGTGTCAGTCAATATGAACACTGGATCTTAGTGTCAGTCAATATGAACACTAGATCCTTAGTGTCAGTCAATATGAACACTAGATCCTTAGTGTCAGTCAATATGAACACTGGATCTTAGTGTTGGTCAATATGAACACTGGATCTTAGTGTCAGTCAATATGAACACTGGATCCTTAGTGTTTATTGTCTGGTTTGTTGTGGTGTAAGATCAAAGCAGCAGTTAATAGTATTTTTTAAAAAAAATCAAACTAAATTCATTGCTTACATTATCTCATAAAAAGAACTGTAATGATAAATATTTCAGGATAAGACTGGAAGTATGTACATATCCAAGAATAAATATTTTACTTTCTGTCCATTATCTATCTATCTATCTATCTATCTATCTATCTATCTATCTATCTATCTATCTTCTATCTGTCATCTATCTATCATCTATTTTTCTAGCCATATTACTATTCATAGAAATAATTAATCCTGACTTTCACTTGAGCCATTTACTTCCAAAGGACTCTTAATTTCTCATAGATACTTAAAGTTATTAAATAAGAGTTATTGTGCCGGGTGGCGGTGGCGCATGCCTTTAATCCCAGCACTTGGGAGGAGGCAGAACCAGGTGGATCTCTGTGAGTTTGAGACCAGCCTGATCTACAGAGCAAGATCCAGGATAGGCACCAAAACTACACAGAGAAACCTTGTCTCCAAAAACAAACAAACAAAAAGAGTTATTGTGCTTGGAATATGCCGTATCCCCTACATGCTCCTGTGTCTGAATACTTGGTCCCCAGCTGGTGGCACTTTTTGGGGAGATCTTAGAATCTGTTCGAGGTAAAACCTTATTGAAGGAGGTGGGGCACTGTGGGGAAGGGGTGGGGCGAGGCTTGGGATTTTATAGCCTTGTCTAACTTCTTGTTCTCTGTCAAAGCAGCGTGACCAGCTAGCTGGCTGCTGACTTCTGCCACCGTGCTTTCCTTGCCGTGACGGACCAAATTCTTGTGACTTGCAAACTAGAAAAAAAACCCTCCCTTTCTTAAACTGCTTCTTATTGTCACAACAATGGGAAAAGTAACAAATATAAGGGTAGAACACAAACAAATGGAAGCATGCTGTCCAGGGCCAGGTATGGTGGCACACACCTTCAATCCCAGCATTCAGGAAACAGAAGCAGGTAGATACCTACAGGTTCAAGGCCAGCGTGGTCTACAGAGTAAGTTCCAGGGCAGCCAGAGCTACACAGAGAGACCATCTCCAAACAAAGGATCAACAACAACAAATTACAGTCTAAATAGGCGCAATGCTTCCTTACAGCAGCATAAAAGAGGTCTGATGCCCAGAGCATGCTGGGACAGGTCTGCCTGCAC
>CABHPH010132000.1:21908-45160 GCA_902168325.1 Peromyscus nudipes | reverse complement strand
AGAAAAGAAAAGAAAAGAAAAGAAAAGAAAAGAAAAGAAAAGAAAAGCGTGTAACAGCAGTGCCATGGATTCATGAGTTCTAGCTCCAGAATTGGACTAACCCCAAATATGGACTCTTCACTTCTTGTTTGTGTAAAATATGCAAAGCCTTTACCATCTCAGAACTACAGTTTCCACACCTTTAAATAGAGCAATGAATCATCCCTTACATGACTGCTATTAAGAATAATGGGTAGAATTTCCACATCATTTGAAGATATGGTGCAGAAACTCAATAAATTAAGGCTTTATTTCCTTCTAAGTTTCCAGAACTGTGGATTTCAAAAGCATCTTACAGCAAAAGGATTTGACCCTCATTTATTCATTCAACCAATACTAATTGTTGGCAGTCATTTATAAGCCACTGTGAAAACCTTTATGGTTTTTACATCATGAGGTTACTAGAGTTTTTTAACTTCTTTCTATGGTTTACTAATAAAATTTCATCTTTTTTAAATTAATAAATCTTGCAATTTTTGTTCCATATGATCAAATAAATGAATTTCAAATTTAACCACAAATTTTCCTCTAACAGATCTTTAACTATTTTTACTGTCTTTGCTTTTTGTAAATCAATATTCTACATTATTTTGGTTTTTAAAAATTTATATAGAGGACTGTTCCTAATCACTCATAAAATATCTCTTACAAAAGTTAAGGTCCTTAAATATAGATCATTGATTCCTCTAGACTGTCATAGTCACACACCACATTGTACTTATTTTTAACCTTCCTGCCTAGAGAAGATTTGAAGCTCATATAAACCTGTAGCTCATTTGAAGCCTCATATGTACATAATCCTGTGTTAATGACCAACCAGGGATAATAAATGTAAAAACAAAAGTGCTCTAAAGATTGAAAAACTGAGTGGCTTATCTGGCTTGACATGTTGCATCTCTCGGTGAGCACTGTTTCATGCTTGGCGGAAGGTATACAGTCCATTACGCTCCTAACTATGCAAAATCATTCCAAGAAAAAAAATTAACTTTCTGTTATCTAATTATCAGCAAAACAGAAGGATATAAGCATGTGGTGCTTGGGAAATAGTCAGCACAGGTGGCCTCTGATGGTCAGCATCTTCCAGGATTGCTGCTCACAAGATTCTTTAGTAATAAATAAGTGATTCTCCTTTTCCTTTGTTTTTTAAGTCTTAACTTTAGTTGTAGGTAACCTTTGAAATAAAAGAACAAGTTAAATTCCCAAGGAATGTAGGTGAGGATGCATCGTTATGATTTCTTATTGGTACTTACTCTTCCTCATTATCTCTAACATTTGTCAGCACAGATTTTCATCTGATGTGACTCATAGTCAGATCTCTCTCTACATAAGTTGATGGAAGTCTTACCAGAAGTTTTTTAAAGTCATATTTTTTCCTTTGGGATATTCCAAATTTGACTTTTATGGAAAATTCATCAAAAACGTGATTTAGATATAGAGATATCCTTCACACAAAATTAGCAGAGATGTCTCTAAATACCGTCTCTAATCATCACATTCAATGAAGGGAGTTTATATTTCTGTGATCATTTGGAGTATCTTGGTTTCTAATACATCATAGCTTGTGACTTGTCTTAAGGATGAGTATAAATAAAATCCTATGTCTATGAAATGTAATGTAATTTTCTCATTTAAAATAAAGCAACTGGCAAAATACAAATGAAGACAAATCAAACTTCCTAAAAAGCCAATGATAGACAGAACACTCTCCACCAGCAGAGACAAAAATGGTCCCTCTGCATTAAGGACGGGGGAGAGGAGAAATGTTGACTGGCAGGTATGGTGTAATGGATTAATGGTTGTCCTGAAAACTGGTCTATTTTCAAACTTTGAAATATTTATTTGAATACAAAAAGAAATTTTCTTTTAATCCTTGTTAGGATTCTGATTATGAGTATTCTTATTCTATTTCTTTGTAGGAATAACTGACTCTCAGAAACATTGATAGGTTTTAAAGTCATATAATTTGCAAAATGCTCTAAAATTATTCCTTTTTTCTTTTGATCACAATACCTTATTGCAAAACAATCTATCAGAGAGTAGTAATATTCTTTATACCCATAATGTTAAGCTTTATAGGTTATGGGAAAACTAGAATAAAAATTGTTGTCAAAAATTCTTGAAATAAAAAAAGAAAATTAAATTTGACTGACAATCAGAAACTAGTATTAAATTAGTATATTTTACATCTCAGACTACACTAAACACTTGTTCATATACAATATAAAAGACATCATATATAAAAATATTATCATTCATTCAATGTTAACTAAATTCCATTCATGTTATATTTATATTCAGGATACCATGACAGTGTCATTCTTGAACCTATTTCTGATTAAAACTGATGTGTAAGGACCTTAGAGCTTGCCATGGTAACAAATGTAGCAAGGTCAGTTGGAGCCTCAGACTTCAGAGCTGTGTCTCAGTCATCAAGTTCATGATTTTTTGAGGAAGTACCCAAAAAATCTCTCTGATAGTCATACTGGTTCATTAGAATATGGGGATAGAACCCAAAATGTGTAGTTTTTAGTTTCAAGACAATAGCATAGGGAGCTGACCTCTCTTAATCAATGCAATTGTAATTAAATGCTTTTTGCATATAAATGTTTGGATCTACATGTGAGATATCAACAATAGTTTTCCCTTGGCTCTTTATCTCTCTCAGATTTTCATAGTTCAGCTAATGCATATTCTTCATTGTGTGCCTCATAATTTTTCATTAATACATGAAGTCAAACCTGAATATGTTTTTCTGATCTTCGTTATCTATAAATGACTATTTCAAGTTGAAGGATGATTATGACTACTTTTCACACAACCAGAGAATCTGAAATTTTACAAAAATGTAAAATATCAAGACAATTTGTATACCTCCAGGTTCTTGAGAAGAAAGGAAATATCATCTTTTGGTTCCCATAGTTCTGTGCTTAATACTATCCTCTATTTAAAGGAAGTAGAGTGTTAAAAATAATACCAGCATCAATACCCATGCCTGAGAAAGAGCAAAATAAATATGGAATAAAAAATTATTTTATCTTTTCAGAGAAGTGATAGGTAAATTTTGCAGCATTTTTTTCAATGAGTGATTTTTATCAAATGGTATGTTCTCCAAAAAGAATTCCACAGTTGAAGACAGAAGATGTCCTTGCAATCAAATAAAATTTCACATGGGGTACTTTGTGGTGGTATTGTATTCCTGAAAATATTGTGCACCCTAATAAACTTATCCGGGGTCAAAGAACAGAACAGCCACTAGATACAGAGGCTAGAAAATGGTGGTACTCACATCTTTAATCCTAGCATTCCAGAAGCAGAAATCCATCTGGATCTCTGTGAGTTCAAGGCCACACTGGAAGCAGCCAGGTATGGTGACTCACACCTTTAATCCCAGGGAGTGATGGCAGAAAGCAGAAAGGTATATAAGGCGTGAAAACCAGAAACTAGAAGTATTTGGCTGATTAAGCTTTTAGGCTTCTAGCAGCAGTTCAGCTGAGATCCATTCAGATATGAGGACTCAGAGGCTTCAAGTCTGAGGAAACAGGATCAGCTGAAGAAGTGGCAAGGTGAGGAAGCTGTGGCTTGTTTTACTTCTCTGATCTTCCAGCATTCACACCAATAACTGGCCTCAGGTTTGATTTTATTAATAAGACCTGTTAAGATTCATGCTACAGTACTTTGTTATAGTTTATTTTCTTTTTATCAAAACATCATTTCAGTGAGTGATGTTTGCAATAAAATAAATGGTAGTAATGTCATCTCAGAATATAAATCTACTGTTAACTAAATAGCTTAGATGAATGATAAAATTATCAACTTTAATATGTTATTTTCTTTGGTTTATATCTAGTCAAAAATTTGCCTCTTAAAATATAATCATTGATTTGGAGTTAGTCTACAAAAATCATTTTAGAACTTTCTCAAATACACCATATAAATTTGTAGGCTCATTAATTTCATTAAAGAATCAACCATGTCAAAAGTTAATAAGTACTTTGAGTCTTCCAGACTTCATCAGCTTTCCACTTAACACAAATAAGGAGTAACATTTTATAATGCAATTATAAATTCTCAGCATAGTACAATTTAACTGCTAGGTACAATTTGGGACATATTGTAATGATAATTGCTTATTATATCTATTTCTAAAAATTACATGAATTGTTTTGTACAGGGAATGTTCTATGCAAAAGAAGTTATACCTTTCACTGTCAGGAAGAAGTCAAAACACAAGCACCTAATGTATTTTGAAATCATATTATGCTTTTCAATTTTTTTATTCTCTTAGCTCTTTGAAAGGCAGACCCATATCTAACCTTCATTTCAATCCCCAGAATCTCCCACATTGCATCAAGCATGTGGGCTGCAGACACAGACTCAAAAATCTGAACTCTAAGAACCTGGGATGTTTTCTCTAATAATCGTGCATGATTACGCTTGGCTTTTCTATATTTCTTAATTAGCACACATTTCCCTTCTTGGGGAAAAAAACCCTACAACCTAATTTAACATACTTTGACCTCTACTTTATTTGCACATATGTACACATAGGCTAAAGTTTTAATTTCCTTAGTTCTTTCCCTGAACCTAAATTTACTTAATCTATATTCAGAAACATATTCTAAATATTAGTTTAAAGTTCATCTTAGCAATTAACAGCAGGGTCCTAAAGTTTAATCCTTACGGACTACCATGGTAATAACAACTTACGTAGCTGATGTAGTGGATGAGTCCCAAGGTTCCTACATGTTTCCAGGCTCTCATACCTTAGGACAATGAACAGTGCCAGGGATGTGGTTACAAATACAAATAGATTTTATTAAGAAAAGCACTGAATAAGAGTTTCCAGAAAGAATATAAGAGCTGGAAGGTAGAGAGGTGCTTTGTACAAAGATGATTTCTGGACATGGCATGCACTCATGAACTCACTCTAGTTCTGATAGCCAAAGAAGACCTGAACAAAATTGACCATGTCAACATTTCATCACAGGACAGGGCAAGGTTAAAGAGTCCTAGCACTCCCTAAAGGGCTAATAACAGTTAATGATGGTGGGGTTAAAGGAATCACTTTCTTCAGTGGTCTAGTCACTCACACATTGTCCACTCTCAATACAATGTCCCCCAACCTATGTTCATACAGACAACCCTAATAAAACTACTGGGTCACACACAGAGAAAAGGACATGGTAGTAGGATGGGGTCTTCTTGGGAAGAAGAAAGGAGTCAGTGGAAAAAAGAGGAGTTAAAAAGGAAATGGGGAGTGAAAATGTCAGAATTCACTGTATACATCATGAAGCTGTCAAACAACAAAAATTAATTTTTTTTTAAGACAGGGAAGGTACTCCCAAGAATGTAGGGATTTCTGCATGAACATGTATAAGTATTTTTATTAAAGCATATGTTATAGTAACATTTCCTGATATAATATATTATTAATAAAATAAGTTTCTATTATTAATAATAGATAACAATAAAAACAAGTAACCTAGGGGTTATTTCAATCTCTATAATCTCATGTATCTTAGTTTTGCTTTCACTCTGGCTTGTATTAATGAGCTATATGATTTCAACAAATGAGCAACCAACACAGATGATCAAAAATTCATGCTACTTTCTCATTGGTGTCTCTTTGCTGTGTTATCTCTCCACTTTCCAAGTTACAATTTTCCCCAATCCATCATAAAAATTGGAAGTTTGATTCTGAGTATTTTCTATTAATTGTGTATGTATGTGTGTAAGTGTAAATATCAAAGGTAAAAGAAGAGTGCATCAGATCCTCTAGAACTGTAATTGCATGCAGTGTGAATCACTGTTGTGATTGCTAGGAACCAAATTCAAGGGTCCTCTTCTTAGAGCAACTGAGCTGGAAATGACATAAAAGCTTTAAAAACTAGCTCTAATAGAATCAGAAGTATCTATACAAGATGCCAAGAAAGAAAAGCAATCAAGAGTCCTGTCCAGTTTTAAAGCCTATAAAGCACAATTGTGATCAATATAGTGAGATCTCACAATAGTGTAAGAGTGGTACTTGCATGCTGGGAGTAATAAAATGCCATATTAAATGAACTTAAACTCCATTCAGTAGCAGAGAACCCATTCCTGATACTGTAAACCTAGCCAACTACCCATACTTAGCTGGTGAAGGTTATAGATCTCATAGGAGATGTTACTACTGAAACATTCCTGAAGCAGTGATTTCTAACTGCATTTAAAAGTTTAACTTCAAATCCACTAAGTAAAGTGTAGCTCTCTTCCCTCATCAAACAAGCTTCTTTTTGAAGACCCTTCACAGGAACCACAACTGTTCAAAGACAAAGAACTACTGACTTTCCGGTGTCCTACTCAAACTTATACGTCTGCAACGTGACCCCTACAACAAAGGCACAGAAAAGAGGACAGAAAGAGTGCAAGAACCAGAGGACCAAGACATTTGCTGCAAAATACCATCTTCTATGTACGACAGGGAGCAGCACCCATGAAATCTCAACAGAACGGTCATCTAAACAGACATGCACAATAGTGACAGCAGTTGATATCTCAAGGTGGATGAGGAACAGGATGAAGCACAACAGCCAATTAATAGCAACTGACAGAGAAGATCATTCTTACCCAGGGACAAGCCCCCTAATAGATTATCTAATCATGAGCTGCCAACCTTAAAAGATTTTATATATATATATATATATATACATATATATATACAAGAAACACTGAATGGACTCAGCAGGCTGTATTTACAAATACCTATGTGTGCATGCATCTCTGTGTGTGTGTGTGTGTGTGTGTCTATGTGTGTGTGTCTGTGTCTGTGTCTGTGTGTCTGTGTGTGTACCAGTAATAATTAAAGAAAAAAGGTCATAAATTAGAGTCAGGGGTACACTTGAGGAGTTGAAGAAGGTTTTGGGAAGAGGGAATGATAAAAATACAGTATTCATGTATGAAATTCTCCCAGAAAAGTTTTTTTTCATTTAATTTTTAAACTCCCCTAGTTCTCTGAAAGAGCAGTATTCACTCTTAGTCAATGAGCCATCTCTAGCTACTGAAATTTAAGTCTATAGGCAGCTTTTTCTATTAAATATATAAAACCAGAAGTAACAATTTTTAAGTATTAAAAATAAATCAAACTATTCTAAATCTATTATCAAAATAAGTTCAAATATTCTAAACTTAATATCTACAGTTATTTTGCAAACCGAGTCAAAACAATCTTGCCTACAGTGAGATTACTAGGTTGTTGATGGCTGGCAAGGTAGTCTGTGACACAGGAGTACACAACCACCATGGTTTGACCCATGTCCTGCTATGCACAGACTCACTTCAAAACAATGCTTTAAATGGATGTGAGATCCATGTACACTGACACTGGTAGTGTTTTTTTTCCTATAAAAGTAAAAAAAAAAAAAAAAAAAAAAAAACCAGCAGCAGCTATTCACCTGATTTCAACAGATTTACTACACTATTTTTTAAAAACTTGATAGCAACATTCTAGCTTCATTTGTTAAGTGGCCACACACATCTCTAAACATGTTTACTGACAATGCGTCATTGTCAATTATATCTTTTTAGAGTTGTTGTGAATTTAGCTATTTTTGAAACTTTGAAATAAGATTTAGACTGAATTTATGATATAACTTTGCTTCCTATTTTCATATTAACTGTTATTTTATTGCACCCAAATCAGATGGCAAGACACTCTACTAGGCTAATGGAGTCAGAGAAAGAAACCTACAAACCCCTTCTTTCCTGGCACCTGATTCCCCCACACTAAGTCAGCAATGTGTCGGCTTCCACATTGCTGCACCTTTTAGCTCTCCAGTTCATGCTCATTATTTAATTTTGTGTTGTGTGTATTTCCCCCCGGAGCATGACATTTCAATTCTGCCTGACTTCTAAAGGCTTTACTTCGGCAGATGTTCCATACAGCACAGGAGTTGCCTGGTAGCCAACTTCTGTAATTTTAATCAAATGTTCAGTCTTGTGAAGCTAGAGGGAGTTTCTGTTTGAATTACTTCAAATTTCACACAAAGCTACTGCATGGTGCAAAGCATCTAAAATACTCTTTTCTGAAAGGTTAGAAAGTCAGCTGGAACACCCTTGAATATAAATAAAACTATTTATGCAAGTGGATGTAGCTTATTCCCAACTGCCTTTGTGTAAGCATCAAAGCTAACGGCCCTTTCCCATTGGCTAAAAAGTTTCCACCCCGAGTATGATCTGACAGGTCCTAGGAGGAACCCCTTGTCCCCCAAAAGGTCCCTCCTGACTGAGAACTTGGTGTTTTTCAGAGGATAAACAGGAGCTACAGTACCATCAAAGACACTCTAGGTGCCCATGCATCCTGTGAAGGGAAAATGCCCAGTTCAGTTGGTGCCAGGGTGCAAATCACTAGAGGGTACCTTGGGAAGGAGCGTGTGACTATACTTGCATGTGACACTCACAGAAGACAAGAGAGATGTCGTCGCCAGAAGGCAGGGACAGGACAAAGGGAGAGACAGAGGAATAAAAACCAAACTGACGGTAATTCACCGTTTTACTTAAGACGAGTTATTTCTTGAGCCATAGGCAAGATCCTGCCGAGAAAAAGAGACAACTGAAAGCGAAAACTTGAAAAGATGGACAAGATGGATACAATTAAAGCCCAGCTCACTCTCCAGGTTTATGGTTGCGCCGGCAGCTACCGCACCTTCTCTTTAGTCTGCATTATAGCCGAACTCAGATATCAATTGAGTTAAAAAAAATAAATACAATAACTTAACCCTCCTTTCAGATTTACACAGCATCCTCCCACCCCCCACCCCAGCTATGTCTTATGTTTACATGATCCTTCCAAGACAAATGGAGGATAAAGTACAGCTTATCTTTTGGAATTTCTTATAAATTCTTATCTGAACATTTTGTGTTTTAAGTAACTTTAATGGCTGTTTTTGCTAATGCTACCAAGTATAATTTCTGTGAAGATACTATTCAGACAACCGGGCATGGCAGTGAAATATTATTAATCAATTTCGTGTATGGTTTCTGATCTGTTGAAAAAGAGACGAAAGTAATGCAGTCCTGTCAAGGGTTGGAAAAGTTCTTCATCTACCCATGTCAGCCTTCTAGCAGTCCAACCCTGAGGTCCACAGTATCAGTATATACAAATGTGAGCTAATGCCGCTTTATTGTATTGCTCTAAAGTTTAAATGACAAGTAAAAGGCAATTTCAGTGCCTATAAATACGTGAGGCAACAAAAACCCAGTGATTGTGAAACAGAGGCAAAGGCATACTCCAGACACGGAAGACCGCTTCCTCTCCCCTGCCCCCACATCCTAACCAAACAATCCTCTTCATCGTTGAAACCACCTTCCATCTCAGTACTTCATGTTTGAGTTGAGTACCTTCCGAGCTGTTTCTCTTCTCACTGTACTCACAGTGTAGGCCAAGCTCCCCTTTGCCCATGTAGTCACCACAGTTATCGAATGAGTGTTTTATCATCCATTTCACCTACACTGTTTTATCCTCAATGAGATTTTGTTGGTGGTTGTTCCAATTGCTGCTTGCAACTGCAGTGTTTTTACTCATGATTAAGTCTACCAAAGTTTTCCCAGTTTTTCTGCAACTTCCAAATGAATCTGCTCTTCCACTTGAATAAGATAGGACGATGTTGCTTCCGATGTTGCTGTTACTGCTGCTTTCTTCTAACCCAAAATGTCTTGAAAAATAGAATAATAGCATCTTTTATGCTTCCAAGAGTCTAGAACAATTTCTTCTCTATAACTGAAGTACCACACTCATATGCATTAATATTGATAATTTTGTGATTGACGGTTTCTTTTTTCATTTTTATTATTTACCTAATAAATTATGTCCCAGCCCAATCACAGTTCCCCCTCCCTCCTCTTCTTCCAGTCCCTCGCCACAACTTCTCTCCACCCGCCCCATCCACTCCTCCTCCTTTCTCTTCAGAAAAGGGCAGACCTCCCAATATATCAGCCAGGCATGGTATATCAAGTTGCAGAAAGAGTAGGGACCTCCTCCCCTATTGAGGCTGGACAAGGCAACCCAGTAGGAGGAAAGGGTATTTTAACATGCTGAAGTATCTCATAAATCTTGTGGCAAATTATCTGAAAGATATATTTTAGGTTACAACTTTCCAGACTTTATACCAGAAGGGAACTACAAAATAAACTCTTTATTATAGATTTTTGTTTTTATTCATTATTTTTTGAGGCAGGGTCTTGCTATGGAACCAAGACTGGCTTTGAACTCAGAATTCCCCCGTCTCACACTCCTGAATATGCAACTACGTGTACCAACATACCTGGCTCCACAAGTACTCTTCAGATGTTCTGATACATCCTACACGTGAAAGGCAAGAGGAAATACACAGCCATTCCCTGATGCCAACAGTACTAAAGCTGCATCAAGAGTCTCAAAGCATTGTATGTAGTCTATTATCTTCCTTCTTTGTTTTTAATGCATGTGTATGAATGTTTTGCCCACATGTCTGTGTGCCCATATGAGTGCTTGATAATCACAAAGGCCAGAAGAGAGGCCAGATCACCTGGGACTAAAATAGCAGATGGTAATGAGCAGCCACAGAGTGCTGTGCATTAAACCTATGTACTCTGGAAAAATAACCAGTGATCTTAATCACTGAAGCATGCTGATCTCTGTGAATTGGAGTCCAGTCTGGTCTACATAGTGAGTCCCAAGCCAACCAAAACTATTTAGCGAGACCCTGTCTCAAGAACCAAACAGTAAAAATAAAAAAAGAAGAAAATCATGATCAACAATGGAAGAAATATAAGATGGAATTGGTGCAATGACTATTATTTTTGAAAAAAAACCTTTTTAACTAAATTTGCAATAACTTAGTTGGCTTTGGTTATTCAAAACCTGTTTTGTAACAGCTATACTACCTGCTCACGTCTAGTCATATTTACAATGACTCCCCTCCATTAAACACACACATAAATAACTTTCAAAGAAACAGGATCAGTAAGCAGCCTTAGCTACTGTCAAACCCAAGTTGGTCTGGCTGTGAAGTCCTTTATTCAGCATTGAATGTACCACAAGGCAAAACTCCAAATGCTATTGCTCTATGGGGCTCTTGGCCTGTTACTTATGATACTGTCAGCTAGCATTTTTGGGTCTTCAATATTTTCTTCTCAGCATTAGAATATTTCATTAAGGTTTTCTTAAATCTTCTATCATATTACTTTGAAATTCTAGTGTGGAAAAACCTAATCATTTATTGACAATTCATCTGTATTCCTGTATAGTGAAAAGCCAACAGCATCTACCTGCAGCTTTACACTCCTCTGAATTTCTAACTCACATAATTCCAAACACTTGTTGACTTTCGGGCAGTCTCTTAATCTGTTATTGAGATTACTGGCTAACACACAAACAAAGAATATTTTGCTGAGAACAGCATGGTCATTTAGACAGTTCAAACCCAGTATCCTAGGCTGATCTAAAATTTGTCTTGAATGCACAGAAAACTTAATACCTTTTTCCCACCTTGACAGAAAGTTCTGGGATTATAGGAGTGAGTCACTACATTTATCTAAAATACTTTTAAAGTGTGACTGATAATTTCCCAGAATTGAAGAAGAGTATAAATTTTCAAAACAAATGAGTAAGATAAGTAAGGAAAATAAATAGCCTGCATGTAGATATACAAAGAAAGAAATTGTGTGCTCTTTAAAATAAAGAGAGAAAAAAAACAAATTGACACTAGGCATTAAAAAGTAACATTTTAAAGAAAAAAGGCAAATTAATGTTTTGAAAAGTATTTTAGTATTCACAACTTATGTACAAGTAAACTACCTTTTCAGACATCCAGTGCCTAAGAAGTTCTAATCACACAAACATGCTCTTCAAAGCATTCTGGGAAGAAGAACTTCAAGAGGAAAAAAATAAATAAATACAGGAAATCATTAAAATTTATAATGGAAAGAAACTAGAATAAATAACGTGGAACACTATGCCATTACCCAAAATGGACTATGAAATCTGCCAGGAAAAAAAAAAGTGAGAGCAAGTGATAGCAAAGAACGGAAGAGTAAGAGCCTGAGAATGCAAGAAAAAATGTGCTAATGTCTCTGCCTCATTTGTACAAAAACTCTGTAACTACTTAAAGATTTTAAAAGAACATAAAAGAGCATATTCACACATCTCAGTAAGTAAGAGACAGCTTCCAGAAAACAAGTAGATGTTTTTCAAATGCTGGTTTGAATGAATTACTTTGAGAATGAAAAATAGCTAGCTAAATGAATTCAAAGTTAAAATATGAGTTTAAAAAGTGTAAATGAGATAAAATGGCAGAATAATGTCTAAGATCACACCATTTACAAATGTTCATAGTTAATGCTGAGTATCTACATTAAGTTCATTAGTGATATAATTATATTTACTAAATACATTAAATGAAATCCAATACCATCACATCAGATATAAAAAAAGAGAAAATAAAGAATTTGTCCACAGAAGGCAAACACAGCAAATAAGTTTAGAAAGTTTGAATGTAACAGAAAGGAATATATCATATAAAATAAAAAATAAAAGACACCTAGATAGATTTTTTAACAGGCAAAATAGAAAGGTATTATTTATATTAAATTCTATTACAGCAGTTGCAACTTTAAGATTATTAACTAATATGTATTTATTTATTGTTATGTGCACATGTGGTGGGGAGTTATGTGTAAAAGAGTTCAATTGCCCATCAATGCCAGAGACATAACAGCCTCCTGATGCTAGAGTGCCAGGTGGATGGGAACAACCTAATGTGTTCTGGTAACCAAATTCAGATCCTCAGCAGGAGCAGTAAAAGCTATGTGCTCTTTACTGCTGCCCTACCTCTCTGGTCCCAACAAATTTTTGTTTGCGTGTTTCAACTTCTAACAGTAATTATTACCATACAAAATATCACCAATAGTTTGGAGATCAAATTTGGATATTTGGAAATGAACAGTAATTTCCAAAATGATCGGAATCTCAAGACCAGTCAGACTTAACCCTCTGGGAATAGACAAGCTAGAAAGAAAGGCTGAAAGAGGCTGCCAGAAAAACTAGTGGGACACTGAGTCCAGATCCTAACTGTGTCTTTGTGTCTTATTTTTTATGTTATGTAATAAATGGTAAACTTATCTCTATGAAAGTTAAAAATATTTTAGTGCTAGAATCTAGATAATTCATGAGTTATGATGCTATGGTATTTTACTTCTAGCACATTCTCTAGTTACTGCTGTTTGTAAAACAATGTTTATAGAAGAGTTGCTGATTTGCCAGCATTTTCACTAAAATTAGGAACATGACAAGGTTGTCCACTCTCTCCATACCTATTCAATATTGTACTTGGAGTCTTAGCTAGAGCAGTTACATAACCAAAGGAGATCAAGGGAAAACAAATGGGAAGAGAAGAAGTCAAAATATCTTCACAAATGATATAATTTTATGCAAAAAAGACTCCAACAAGAAACTAATACAGCTGATAAACACCTTCAGCAAAGTAGCAGGAAACAAAATTAACAAAAAAAAAAAACAGTGGCCTTCCTATATACAAATGACAAACATACTGAAAAAAATTAGGAAGACAGTCTAAAGAGGGATGCTGGTTGTGGAGGCAAGGTTTAAAACAAATACAACAAAAGACAGGTCTTAGTCAATGGATTTCCTAAAAACAAGGATTACTTCCTTATTTATTACTTCTAATGTAATGTTTTCCACTCACAAAACATTATGAAGCATTCTGGTCTTCAGTTTTTCTTAGAGTGATGGGGAATGTTTTCTCCATATAATGTGAGTACTATATCCACATTGCCTTTGTGTCTGAGGGTTTCCATTGCTGTGATAAAACACCATGACCAAAACAACTCAGAGATAAAGGGGTTATTTCAGCTTACAACTCTCGGGCCTCTTACTGCATCACATCACTGAGGGAAGTCATGGAAAAAACTCAAGTAGGGCAGGAACCAGGAGGAGGGAACTGAAACAGAGGCTCTTAGGAAACACTACTTACTGGCTTGCTCCTCGTAGCTAGCTCAGCCCTATACCATCCAGAACCACCTGCCCAGGGATGGCACTAGCTTCAGAGAGCTGAGTCCTTCCACATCCATCATTAATCAATAAAATGCCCTACAGACTTGCTTACTGGCCAATTTTATGGAGACATTTTCTCAATTAAGATTCCCTTTTCCCAGATGTGTCCAGGTTTGTGTAAAGTTGAGAAAAGCTAAGCAGCACACTTTGCCATCTGAGTTCTCTTTGAGTTGCTTGTTCTTAATGCTTAGGCAGAAAATACATTGTTGAGCTTGTAGTTAAAACTATAGGAGATACTGAAACAACCTACCCCAATTTTCCATGCTATAGTATCTAACTTCTTCAAGGTTGCAATCTCTTTTAAAATCACTGAAGGTATATCATGACATTTCCTGATGAGAATTTAAATTTAGTCAATTTTAAATAATCAAGCACCATGTTATCAAATGCATAGAAACCATATTTTGTTAAGGAGAAACAGGACCAGTGCATTACATACTAAAGGAACACGTGGTCTGACAAACCATATAGTGATTATATGGTTCTATTAAATACATAGAGACCATATTTTGTTAAGGAGAAACAGCCCATTCCATGCCAAACCTCAGCTCCCCAATGTCCTTTTCAAATATAGCAGAATCCTCAGCACTTCTGAATAATTTACAGAATTTCTGCTGCCCAAGAACTTATCATTTTCTACCTGTGTCACCAGAAATTCAAGACCTTTATCAAAATTTATCTGCAGTGAAATAGCCAGACATCCACATCACTATTGGTGCTCCCTTCCACCTTCTTTCAGGCCAGTCCCAAGATGTTCTCACCACACATTTCCATGAAGACTAATCCAGAGTTACCTTCATAATGGCTCCTTAGCCCCTCCTATGCACTGCCTCTTCCTTTCATAAGCCCAGGATCTCAGATTTTTTCATGTCCAGACCTACAGGAACTGGCTAGTAGAGAATGTTATTAGGTAAGAATCTTCCCATAGCGTTGTGCTCCTTCTTTCTAGTTCCTGAGTTATACTCATAAAATCCATGAAAGAAGTTCAGATAAGCCACTCTCCAGACTTAAGGACCTCCTTCAATATCTTCATTATAGGAAAGCAGAGCAATGATACAGATGATGCCAGTGGTCTGGGCTATGTTTGGTGGTGAGTTAATGTCCAGACAGCATGTGTGCTCCAGCAGCATGTCAACCACAGCTGAGCCATTCTTACCAAAGGCTGAGAATTGCAGCACATTTTACTATAGAGCTTTGCTGTGGTTTCTGAGGCTCCCTAGCATGCTGTGGCTCTAGCTGTGCTGCAAAGATTTAGAAGTCAAGAGACTCCAGAACATGTAGACATGAAAGCTGTCTAAAATGTGTTCCTAAAGGACTAGAACCATGGGGCACTGGAACAGGAAATCATAGCCAGCTTCCAAGTGGAGCCTTATATAGAGAGATTGTTCAAAGTCAACAGTGACTCCCACATTCCACAGTGGACATACAGTGAAACCCTGGATCTGAACCACAAAACAAAAGCGAGCACACTGTGAACTCAGAGGCCGACATTGATCTTTCCTCATGGAAAATGAACATCTAGCTCACCCTTTCTGAGTTTCACAACACCTGTGGCTATGTTTATTCTATGCACACCCTCTCATCTACTCTCCACCTCCAGCTTCCAAAAGCAATGAAAGAATTCTTATCTCTGAACACTGACCAGCTCAGAGAGCTAGCTACCTGCACATGATGACATCAGAGGCTTCTAACAGAGAGCTAGGAGGCCTTCATCAAGAGCAAAATCTCAGTGATCAGTTTGTTAATATTTGGGCCCTGATAGATTTACAAGAAGTTCTAATAAGAAAGATGGACAAATAAGAATGATATGAAGAGAAGGGTAGAGGGAGAATGCATAAGAAAGACACAATACAGGGAATGACATTACAACTCAGCAGAAGTAGAGACTGTAGAGTAAAAATAAAACTCTAAGTAAAAGTTGAAATGAAAAAAAGGGGGATGAGACATGGGAAAGCAGAATAGAGAAGTTGTTAGGAGGGATAACTAAAGACCTTTGAAAAAGTCATGTGGAAACATACTTCTATTGAAGCTTCCTGAAATAAATATATACATATACACATATAGAAAGAGTTTAAATGGAATAATCCATGTAAGGGAAAGATGATGCTTCTCCCAGTGTCAAATTAAAAACCCAGTGCCAGGTGTGGATTATCTCCCTTAGAGTTGTTAGTTGGTGTGGTCCTATAGGTCCCCAATAATTATGTAGAATATTATTGACATTGCCCTTGGTTATACCCCATAAATTGATGATAATATCCTATTGGTGAGGATGCCACACAACTGAATCAGTCTAAAACATCAAGAACTGAGGCTGGTACCAACCTAGAAGCTTCTTTACCTCTAGGCAGCTTTGATATTTCTGGAAGGTGCTGTTTACGACAAGAAAAGAAAACAAATCATCAGTCTCACTCACCTGGGAATCTGTGGATTAAAATAATTAATTCCACTTTACAAGATGGAACTCATGCCTGGTTCCATTACCTGGACCAAAACTTTGAGGTTGGATAGGTCACAGGCCCTAGGGGAGAACCTAGTACTATTATTCTGCAAAGTGGATATAGTAAATAACTGTCCCCTAAACTCTTACCTTTATACCTAGAGACTAGTACAGTTCTCAAGCCTCATACCATACCTGCTTGAGTTGCAGGGATCATTGAAGAAGAGAGTAAGAAAAGATCTCAAGAGTCAGAGGTAGTGGAGGACCACAGCCATACAGTGTTTTCAGGACATGACTGGGATACTGTACACACAAACTCACAGAGGTTGTAATTGCATGTACAAGACCTGCACAAAATTAAGCCAGTCAAAATTTCATTATGATTTGGGGAGATACTCTTGAAGCCTTGCTGTTAGATAAAGAATTATTGGCAATTGATGGCTGCTAAGGAGTCAGATAGTTTTCTTCAGGAATTTGGTCCCTTGATCAACTGCATTCCAGTGGATAGCCCTACACCCAAGTGCATTCTGGCAACACTGTATGTACTCAGTGGGTTTTAAATCAGTACACAAAGTTGGAAGGCAAAGGAGATGTGAGGGTATAGAAGGAGTTGGGGTGGGTAAGGACTGGACGTGGATTTGGTAAAAACACATTACATTTATACATAAAATTCTCAAATAAATTTTAAAAAGAGAAATCTATTTGAAAACTACAATAACTGATAAGCATATATACTTAATGTAGGGTTTGAAACATATGTTGGAGAGAAAAATAAAATCAGGAAAGAAAGAATGCTAATTAAAAATGGAAAATATCCAAACAATTGGAGATTTCTGGACAAAGTAAAGGTGAAAAGAGGAGAAAAAGTAAGAAAATATTCTCAAACACTAATGCCCTCTAAGCTCTAAGAAAAGACCATTCTACTCACGGGTCCAAATAGCTGTGAGAAAAATCCAACACTGGATGACCCTATGCTGAGACATATTATTAGAAAATCTCAAAATAAATGATAAAAGGAAGCCCTGAAAGCTTCCCAAGAAAGAACCAAGGTCATCAGAAAAAAATAAAATAAAATAAAAAGATGCAACTTCATCTTTTCAAAAGCACCACTGGATGCGAACGATAGTGAAGGCCTTCTTTCAAGATTCTGAGTGACAGTGAAACTCAGGGCAGACCTTCCCAGATGTAGACAAGTGAAAACAAAGCAAAGACAGTTGAGCATCCCAGGATACTAGGCCAGGAGGACAAGAGAGACCAGACTTCAGTCGCATCGTCTCAAAATAAACTTTCAAATCCATGAAAGCACACATCCTTTTCCTGGGAACGCCTCCAGGCCAAACTTGGTACATCTTGCAGTTCGCACGCTAAAAGATGTGGTTTTCATTTAAGCATAAAATTCTAGTCCTATGTATAGCCACCAGGGTCATCTTTTCACCAGGTCCTTTTCCCTCAAATTTCATTCCTTTTGCCCTCTGCCCTCCTTCTGAGAACCGTGTTGAGTCTCTCAATTACAACCCGCTGTGCATGTTTTGTGAAGGAGGGCACAGGTACGAAAGTCTGCATGGAGATCAGAGGACAACTTTCAGGTCAGGTTATCAGACTTCATGGCAAGCATCTTTTTCTATTGAGTCATGTTGGTAGCTCCTCCTTTTTAAAAACACATTTTCATTAATTACTTCAGAAATTCATGCATTGTATTTTGATCATATTCTTCCCTGTCTCTAACTCCTCCCAGATCCACCTTTCCATTTCATACCCACCGAACTTTGTGTCAACATTTTCCTTTTTAGCCCATCCAGTCCAATTAGTGCCACATGGACCTACCAACGGAGTAATGGAGTGTGTTCTACCTAGCCGGGGTCACATTTAAACATTTATTTACTTTGAGGAGACATGCCATGGTGCAGAATTCTTTTGCTCTAAAATCTATTTGAAATATATAATCATGAATACATGTTATATATATATATATTTTTTATTTATATATATATATATATATATAAATTTGTGTCTCCCAAGTAGCAGCCATAATGAGCCCCAAATAAATTCTTCAATTTCTTAATCAATTTGTGCACCAGGTTCTCTTCAAGGATTGACAGGGAATCGAGAAAATAAAGACATCTTCAATACACAAATACTCACGAATTATTGGCAACCCATTGTTCCATTTTCAGAAAATTTTAGAAAACATGTATAAGCACTATAAAATAAGACAATTATTAAGATTACCACAGAAGGCAAATGCAAGAACTCCTGAAACAAGTGCTACATACTATTCAAAGAAAAATACTTCACACTGGAGGGGCAGGTTGGGGGAGTTCAAGAAAAAAAATTGCAGAAAAAAAAAGTAATTGAACTGATCAATTATTTAACATGCTTACCCAGATGGAAAATTGTAACTGGAAATACTTTCACAGAAGTGGGTAAGTAGTCTAATGAAATAATGAAGTATTATTTTTAAGAGCTCACAAGAAAGAAAATAAAATTACAGACACTCTTTGTCACAGAAATTAATATTAAATTTTTAGTATTGGAGACACTAAGTAAGTTTTTATCCAACAATATGTGTAATTGTATTGAGATGATTACCAGAAGAGCTGTGAGCTAAAATATTCCTAGAATAAAAAATGAAAAACAAGGTATAAAACCTAAAATTGATAAGTCATCAAACAACATCCCAGTGTTACCACTTACAGCTATTATGACACTATGTACAGAAAAACCTCTGAAAATATGGACATTGTCACTTCTGGGGAGTTCTGATGCTGGGTGCTGACCAGGAATCTTTTTTTTTTTTAAATGATGTCTCTAGAACCAATGACATTTTAAGAAAATGGTTTAAAATAAATTAATTTTGAGAGTTGGAGAAATGGTTTAACAGTTAAAAGCATGTAATCCTCTTGCAGAGGACCTAAATTCAGTTCCCAGCACCAGGATCAGGCAGCTCCCAACTGCCTGTGACTTCAGTGCCAAAGATCTGAGACCATAATCTGGCCTCTGAGGGTACATGAACTCACATACATATACTCATGCACAGGTGTACACATATATACACAACAAAAATAATAGAATAAGCCAGGTGGTGGTGGTGGTGGCGGCGGCGGCGGCGGCGGCGGCGGCGGCGGCGGTGGTGGTGGTGGCACACGCCTTTAATCCCAGCACTCCGGAGGCAGAGGCAGGTGGATCTCTGTGTTTTCAAGGCCAGCCTGGTCTACAGAATGAGTTCCAGGACAACCAGGGCTACACCGAGAAACCCTGGTCAAATCCAAAACCTCCAAAAATAATAGATAAAATAAAATAATAGAATATGTTTTTAAAATTAATTTTATAAGTGACTTTTTAATGTATAAGTGACTTTTTAATATCTTATAGAAGTGAGTGTGCTAAGTCCTGATGGGTTTGTTGATGTCACAGAAGCACAGGGCTGGCCTTAACAGCAGCACTGTCACTGGGGTGCCATGAAAGCTGAATGGCAGTAAATTGCAGGTAAGACTGCAATCTCCTCCAAGAAGCCTGCCTGAGAAGGAAAAGGATAGCAGGTTAATTCACTCATGACTGTAGGAGAAAGAGATCACTCCTGTTTTTCTAGGAATTCTAAAGTGTCATCACAAATTTAAAAGGGCAATCTGAAACAGGGCACCAATAATAAAACCTGTCTCCTCAATCCCAGCACATGGCTTCACTGTCCTTCCTGGTTGCCCTCCAGACACAATCGCTTCTGTTCCTCATCCTCTTTTCTAGTTTTTGTGATTTTTTTTTCAATGGACTGGATGAAAGACTTAATACTATTCAGTATAGAGACTGAAAATATTAGAAAACTTGATCAAAGTTTTATAATTACTTCACCTGAACATAAAACTATAGTCTTCTGCAAATTGGTTTAGAAAATGTTAGAAACTCAGTGGCTGTTCAGAATATATCATGCTGGATTAAACTTTGATTACCCAAGTAAGCCACCCATATCTTATCTTGGATAATGTATGCATAAATAAATATCTCTTAAATAATTTAATTAAGCAAATAAATTACACAACAGAGTAGCCATTGAAAGTTCAGTCACAGTTTGCTTTCCCTGCTGAAAGGGAGCAAAGGATTTCAGGCAGGTGGGGCAAAAGTTACTGAGTCTTTGTTGTGAAAAAAATAATTAGTAGTGTCCATCTATAATTAAGAAATCATACATTTTTCTTTTAATTAAAAAAATTAATTAAATTAATTTAAAAAAGCTGGGTTTGGTAGCACACAATGGTAACATGATTAATTAGAAAACTGACACAGGAGGACTACTACTTTGAGGGAAACCTAAAATAAATACATAATGAGTCCCTGTTCCAGAAAGAAAAAACAAAAACAAAAGCGGAAGATGAACAAAAGTCTGACATCAGCTGTTAAAACATAGGGACAGCTTAGACAATAATATAAAAGACCATCCTAGTAATATTTTTAGTCAAAATTTATGCTTAGGGCTGTAAGCACTAGTAGCAAATAAAAATCCATAAAATAACCACAACAGATGAACCCATAAACAAAATTCACCAAAATGTATGTGATTAATCACACCTACAGTGAGTGATACACGCATTTCTCTTTGAAGTGAATGAGGCATTCATGATGGTGTTCTCCCAGGGCTCCCCACAGTCCTGTCCATTGGGCCTCCTCAGCCCTTTGTTCTCTCCTAGGCAGCTCTAAGAAATCAAACTGGAAGGGTTACAAGGGTATAAGGGGTGTCAAGAGGAGTAGCAACTAGATCTCACACCCCTTCTCTAGAGGCATCCTCTAAGCACCTGCTCCCAAGTCCCATAGGTAACACAACCATGGCAAAACCTTGCCAAGAAACGATGGGATGTTTATGCTCAACTCCAAGAGCAGGAAATTTGTTGTAATAGATATTCATTTATTCAAAATGTGTCTAAGTGCATGTGGGATTTTTATTTCGCCCTCTTAAAAGAAAGATGGTTCAAGAAATAAGCAAGTCTGTCTATGGGGATATCACAGAACCTAAAAACAAAACAAACAAACACAAAACAAAGCTTGTATTAGTTAAGGGCTGTATTGCTTTAAGTGAGTGACGTGTAAATTTATTGCTGTTCCAATGCTGCTGCATTGGTCTTGGGGTCATGGCTGGCTATCCGCTTAAATTAGCAGGAGAGCAAATGGGGCACTGACTCAGTCTGTAATGCAGGTTTATTTCTGATCGCTTCATGAAAAGCCACCGATGCCCTGGGAAAGACTTCCTTGGATGCTTTCACCTACATAATTCAAAATATCTTTCACTGCCTTCTTTCGCTTCATCTGGAATTGACAGCCTTCCAGACTCTTTCTCTTTGTAAGAGAGATTTTATTTTAATTTTATTTGTCCTATGGTAGAGGAGGAGACTGAGTCTTAGAAGATCATCCAGTTCTAGCCCCTGAATATGTGTATCTTCCTCAAATTCACATGATGTAACTCTAATTACTAAAAAAAAAAAATTATAAATAAATAAATAAATAAATAAATAAATAAATAAATAAATAAATAAATAAATAAAAATAAAAAAGGTTCAGTGATAGGGCCTTTCAGAGATAAGTAGGACAAAGGGGTAGTCTGCAAACATGAAATTATCACCCCCATGAAGGGGACCAAAGTTACTCAGTGCTTCTCTCACCATCTGAAGTAGTTGGTTGGGGTTTTGTTTTGTTTTGTTTTGTTTTGTTTTTACTCTTTGGGGGCCCTCCAACCAGCTCCCAAATAAATACATGGGGACTTATTTTTACTTATGAATGACCGGCCTGAGCTTGGCTTGTTTCTAGCCAGCTTTTCTAACTTAAATTATCCTGTTTCTCTTCTATGTTTTGCCTCTGGGTTTTTTACCTTTCTTTATTCTATATGTCTTTCTTCCCTTCTTACTTCGTGGCCGACTGTGGGGCTGGATGACTGGCCTTGGCATCCTCCTTTCCTTCTCCTTTTCTCTTCTCTCAAGCCTAGATTTCTCCTCCTACTTATTCTATCTGCTTGGCAGCCCCACCTATCCCTCTCCTGCCTTGCTATTGGTCATTCAGCTCTTTATTAGACCAATCAATCAGGTGTTTTAGACAGGCAAAATAACAGAGCTTTACAGAGTTAAACAAATGCAACATAAAAGAATACAACACATCTTTGCATCATTAAACAATATTCCACAGCATAAATGAATGCAACACATCTTAAAATAATGTTCCACAACAATCCAAAAAAGTAAGAAGGTACCATGAATGGATACAGGCTCCCACCAATTGTCAATCCACCTTGATGATAGACTACCCAGCCACTAGAATTATAATCATTTTTGTTAGTTATATGATATTCAATTTATAATATTGTGTAAATATCCCTAATAGGATAAACCACCCTGCATCAGTTCCCTGTCTTAACAGCATTTCCATTATGTATTTGAGAATTGAACATCTCTTATGTTCTGCATTAAGGCAAAACCCATATCAAAATCTTTGCTCTCATTAGCTGGTGCTATAATTAAGTCAGTAGGTCACTCTCATAATATATTGAATTTTGAATAAAGACTTTCACACATTTGAAAATGTCTTGCGTGCATTTATCCTAGCTTGTCTGTAGCATGAATCTTAAAAGTTCTTATTAATAAAATCAAACTTGAGCCAGGTATTGGGGTGAACACTGGAAGGTCAGAGAGACAGAATAAGCCACAGCTATCTCACCTC
>CABHPH010132000.1:0-21898 GCA_902168325.1 Peromyscus nudipes | reverse complement strand
CCTGGGATTAAAGGTGTGGCTTTCTGGGATTAAAGGTGTGTATCACCATGCCTGGCCGTTTCCAATGTGACCTTGAACTCACAGAGATCCAGAGGGATTTCTGTCTCTGGAATGCTAGGATTAAAGGCGTATGCTACCACTGCCTAACCTCTATGTTTAATATTGTGGCTGTCCTGTTCTCTGACCCCAGATAAGTTTATTAGCATACACAATATTTTGGGGAACACAATACCACCACACTTGTCTTCTAAGTTGGGTGTTGATTATATTGGTATGATGTACGCACTCCAGAGCAACCTGGTTCCTATCCTGAGGTCTCTACTACACTAGCTGTGTAACCTTGGCAATTTACTCAATTCTCTATACCCTTGCTTCCTTAGCTATAAAACAAGGCAATAATTACATACCTCACAGGACTACGATAAGAATTAATTGAGACAATCTCAGTGCTGAGGCAAGCTCATTATGCCTATTAAGTACCCAATAAACATTCTCCATTAAGCTTGGTTCACCAGACCTTCAATAAATTTCTTTTGTGCTAAGTTTAGCCTTAGCTAGTTTTGTTTCTAAGAACACTGAACGCTGTCTGATTTGCCCATCATCTGTCATGTTCTTAGCTGAGGACTCCTGCCCCCAGTTCAGCAGACCATGGACTAGCTAGACAAGCTTAAATACCCCACGTGAGTGAGTGGCCACTCTTTGGTCACATTGACAACAGACTTCATTTTCACTTGTTCACTTTTCCTCAGCAAACCTTGAGTAAAGTAGATTAAAACATCAGATTTCCATTGGAATACAAGAAAGAACGTTTACTTAAGAAGATGATGAACATTTAAACTGAGAGCTTTATGAATTCTGTTTTAAATCAGCCCCTGTTATATTGATAGCTGACAAGGATGAAATCGCATCAAATGCCTTGATCAGCCAGCTGAAACCATCTAAAGAGTAAAGTGTTCAGTACCCATTACATGACTGACTGCTCCATGTGATCCTGTCAGTCCTCAGAGCAATGTTAGCCTAACTGGGTTAGTTTCCATGCTTAGAAAAAGCCTCTAAAAGTGTACAGGAACTGGCACAATAATTCCAGAGAAATTCAGTGAGTTAACATACTACATAAAATATAAAGATTGCAAAACAATTACTAAAATAGAAAATTCCCTTGGCCTTTCACTTAAGTTATTATTTGTAACTTCAATATGAAATTGAAATAATTGTATGACCTTAAGAAAATATATAGAGTGTTTAAACATTCTACATACTGCAGACATCACTTGTGTGGTAATATTGTGTTCCCCAAAATATTGTGCACCCTAATAAACTGGGGTCAGAGAACAGAACAGCCACTAGATACAGAGGCCAGAAAATGGTGGCACACACACCTTTAATCCTAGCATTCCAAAGGCAGAGATCCATCTGGATCTGTGTGAGTTCAAAGCCACACTGGAAACAGCCAGGCATGGTGACTCATGCCTTTAGTCCCAGGAAGTGATGGCAGAAAGCAGAAAGGTATATAAGGCGTGAAAACCAGGAACTAGGGTTGGTTAAGCTTTTAGGCTTTTGAGCAGCAGTTCAGCTGAGATTCATGTGGATGAGGACTCAGAGGCTTCCAGTCTGAGGAAACAGGATCAGCTGAGGAATTGGCAAGGTGAGGAAGCTGTGGATTGTTCTGCTTCTCTGATCTTCCAGCTTTAATCCAATGCCTGGCTCTGGGTTTGATTTTATTAATAAGACCTTTTAAGATTCGTGCTACACACTTGAAACAGTATGTTCACCAAAGTTTGAAAAGCTTAACAGGGTGTTCTCTGTGTCATTGTTTACAGCTCTATGAATCAGTGTTTTGGACTAGATTCTTCTAGTACTATTCATAAGGTAATATGTGTCTAGTAGACAATATCAATGTGTTCTAACTCTGTTTCTGATAAACTTGAGACACTTTAAAAATAATGCAGTGTGTTAATCCATGTGTCCAAACAAAGAGGGTTTGGTTATTTGTTTTTTGGTGTTTGTTTGTTTGTTTGTTTGGTTGGTTGGTTGGTTGATTTTTAAGGAAATTCTTCATTAGTAAAATTTAAAATGATTATCAAAAATACGAATGTGTTGATATGAAAAAGAAATTGACTTAGGTGAGTATGCTCATTCAGACTCAGATCTTAACATTGGCAGGCTTTGAAAGTTAGTCTGCATTTATTTCTAAGAAATTCATGAAAAAAATATATGCTTCCAAGAGCTAGATTCACATCACTCTGGTTGAAGCATCAACAAAATTTAGAAGCTACATACATACATATATATACATATATATATATATATATATATATATATATATGAAACCTGCACAAGCCCAATATAATTAAAAACTCTGTGTGTGTTTATGTATGTGTGAGTGTGTGTTTGTGCACATGCGTGTGCAATTTAAAGGGAGTTATTGTAGAGCAAGTTAACAAATACCCATAACTAGACACCAGAGGCTAATGTGTAAAATTGCTGGTGCCAAGAATGGGTTACTTCTTTTTAAGTTGTTGGCCAGTAAGGCTCAACAGACACATCCCCAAACAGTAAGGCTATTGCCATTGTTTTTGGTTACCCTCCAGAACTTTCTGGTAAGAACTCATTTCTGAAGATACCATCCATATACCTGAGCCACAGAACATGGAAAAATCAAGTTGTACTGGTCTAGAGAGGCTTCATTCCTACAGGCTATCTTTCATAGTACTGGAAGGTACTATGCATGCTACCAGAGGAAAAAATAATCATCAGTCATTCCCAGGTACAGAACCTGTTAGCTACAAAGATCATTGACATCATAGGAATAACCAACTACTTTCTGATGGATTTAAGACTTGTTCCAGAAGATAAAACCCATACCTGGCACCATTATAGGACCAAGGCTTTATGGCTAGAAAGGTTATAACCCCTAGGAGAGAAACCACTACTATTATGCTGCTAAATGACCATAATACTAAACTGACTCTTAATGAAGTATTACAGCTATACGTCAATACATCTCTCAGATCTCATCTGAGAAGCTTCTATTTATAGTTGACTAGTAGGTGATGATTAACACAGAGACCCACCACTGGCCAAGGTGCAGAAAGTAAGAGACTGCATAATGCTCAGTCTTAAATGGAACATGTATACTGTGTCCTTTTCTCCCAAGGCTCAGGGATCATTCAGAATAATGGGGTAAGAAAAGTTCAAGAGCCAGACATGGTAGATGACTACAAAGAAACAGTATCTTCAGGACACAGCATGCCAGCTGCATATATGATCATAATAGTGTGACACCACACACTGTATGAAACACTCAAAGATCTAATTTAAAGAATAGATCAGCAATACTTTTAAAAACAAAGAATAAAGGTTGAAAAAATAATAATTTTTATACCTCTTTCAAACTCAGTGTCCAGAAAACAATAGCCCATAGTTAATGTGGTCCCTTGTGCCAACAGACTAAATGCACACACCTTCACTGTGTTTTGAATGATTACAATTCAACTGAATCCTACAAGCATAATTTTTATTTTTTTAATTTTTTTTATTTTTTATTTATTTATTTATTTATTTATTTATTTTTGGTTTTTCGAGACAGGGTTTCTCTGTGTAGCTTTGCGTCTTTCCTGGGACTCACTTGGTAGGCCAGGCTGGCCTTGAACTCACAGAGATCCGCCTGCCTCTGCCTCCCGAGTGCTGGGATTAAAGGTGTGCGCCACCACCGCCCGGCATAATTTTTATTTTTATACTGAGTATAGAAAAAAAATTCTTCTGCTTTCTATACTTGACTGAATCTAACTTAAACTTGAGCAAAACATATTTCCTCCTTGTTGCTGTAAGATTTCTGTTTGGTTGACAAGCACTATACAGACAAATGTAACTCTCTGGCAATGCCATGCACTAAGCTTGGATTATAGAGGAGCCGTCTCCCATGTTTCTTCGGAGAATGGTTTATTTACTATTTTACATGGAAAAAATAGCACTACCATACTCATCTTCCCACTTCTCAGCAAATCAACTGATGTTTTCCCAATTAACCATTCACTTTAAAAACATACAATTCTAAACTCTTATGTTAATTCATTTTAATACTGGTCTGTTTGGGGTCCAATATTTTAAATTCAATTATCAATAATAAATCTTCACAGGAATTTTCCATGAATCATCTGAACTGGACAAAGGCTTGAGTTCTGTAGTCCACACTAGCTAATAATAAGCTAGGGGATACTTTACAAGGAATCTTCATTTTTTCCATTCATATAATCAATCAATATCTTAATCAATACTCTAGAGCACATTATAGAAAATCTTCCTTGTCTGCATTTTATAAGCAAACTTGACTGGTGCTGATCACTGAGTGTGTATTATGAAGTTCTAATACAACTTAATCATTCTTTTTCATAAAAAGATTTTATTTTTAGTTATGTGTATGTTTTGGGGTATGTGTACATGAGTACAGGACTGACATAGGCTAGAACAAGGCATTGAATTCCCAGGAGCTGGAGTAACTGGTAGTTGTGCGCTGCCCAGTATGGATGCTTGAAACAAAAATTCAGATCTTCTGAAAGAGCAGTGTGCGTGCTCTTGCCTGATAAATCTTCTTTTCAGCCCAGATATTAGTCATTAGTTTCTGGGGCTTTGATCTCAACAATATCCATTTTGTGTTTAGTGTTTATTCATGTGACAGAGTCCAACAGTGAGTATAGTCATCAATCCTCTCTACATCCTTTGCAACATGACTTTTCTTGCCAGAGGCCTCTTTCCTGACATGTATCAGTAAAAAATGGCAGTATAGGAGGTCCAGCACTAAACCACCAGAGAAGCCTTACAAGCATCCTTCACTGTTGGCACTACCCTCAGCCAACGTAAGAACAAGACAGGACTAGATGGCTAGGCAATATGAGGTAGTGTATGAAGCTCGGCCAAAATTAGAAAATGTCTCAGTTTTCAGTTAACTGGCTAGGGTTCTTTCTCTTTAGCCAAATACAAGTCATGAGTAGGCCAGAAGCTGTTCAAACACTGCTTGCTGGCAGTGGTTATTTCCCTTAGTGTGGCAGGAAGCCATGGCCCTAGGATGGTAAGAGCATCAGAAAGTGGTGCCCACTAGTGTTAGTCTTCATACAGGACTGAGCTGTCAAGATCCATTTGCCCTATAAGTCTTTCATTGAGTCTAATGCCACAAGGCAGGTGAGGGGATGCTGAAGAAGGTCATTCAGCCAACTTACTCAGTGGCCTGCTTACAGAGCTGAAGAAAAAGGGTGTTTGGATCAATCAATGTCATTTTTTAGACCAATCCCAGCCTCTTCATTGAGTCAATCACATGCTTGCCTTGGAGCACAAATCAGTCTTTTAGGTTGGTGTTTTAGGCCTATTAGAGTCTCTTATTTTGGAGTAATCATAGCCATAATTTTTTTCTTGAACCAGTCAGAGCCTTGTAAATTGGACCAATCATAGCTTTGCCTCCTAGCACTAATCAAAGCCATGCCTCTTCTAGACCACCAAGGCTAATGCTTTCCTCTGCCCTAGGTGGGGATGGTTATAGTTCACTGAGGCTTCTGATAACAAAAAAAAATCTAGTATAAACTATCTAGCTGAGGGAGCACTTTTGGGAGCTGGGAAATTCAGCTATAATTTTCTCCAAGTATCTGAGGAATGTTCCAGAAAACATAAGGATAACTCCTCTGGCTCTTTGACTGACAGTCCCTTTTGCACAAAACAGTCAAGACAGCAAGGGAGAATCCAACTATTGTCCATTAGGGAGTGACGTGGTCCCTCTTCCCTCCATATATGCTATCTTTGTTATTCACAAGGAAATAAACACCAGAAGTAGACTTAAAAAGGAAAAACTTAGGGAAATTATCTTTAACAATCTTAGTAGTTTTAGAAGATTTTAACAGGACTTTGACATTATTGAACACCTGCCCACTGCCTCAAGAAGTGAATCTTCTCATGACTGCCAGAGTACATAGGCATGTGGGAGACCCCATTCAAGCATAAAAACTACCCAATCAAGCCCAGACTAGATGTTCAGCCAACAAAATCATGAGCTAAATAAATGTTTCCTGTTAAAAATCAGGAAGTTTTGAGACAGTATTTTTTTACAGAAATAACTCTTTGGTATGATTAGACATTGACAACTTCAATAGATTAGGAGTATGATTTAATATATCACCATAAAAATGTTGCTGTCTAAAACATGCCTTTCATCAAGAATGTTTCTTAGGTGAAATGTTGATAAGACGTGTTTTTTCCTGGCATTATCTAAAATTATGGATACTACATCATGTTATACTTGTCTTTCTGAAAATGAGATGAGTGTTTCCTGTTGATCTGTCACCCATTATCTTTTCCTTTCCCCTCTGTCTGCTAGTTCTAATTCCCTCTCCTCTGTCACAGGAAAATTGTATCTCAGATAAACACCATACATACATACATACATACATACATACATACATACATACATAGGAAAGAGTTTCCTCCTCTTTTGTTGTGTGGGAGGAGAATATTACTTTACTTACAAATTTACTTAGAGACCTATCAGAACGTTAATTCCGAAACTTCCTCCAAGTTATTTAGAGCAAAAGTTTAATAATATGCCACTTCATCTATTCTGCCTTTCTTTAATAATAAGGGGTTAAATAAAATGTTTAAGCTGGACAGAAAATAAAGTGCAACTTTTTCTTTTATTTCAAATAGTCTTTTATCAATTTCTATATTAATATATTTCCTGGATGTACTAAGCCTTTCAGTAACCATTTGCTTCTTGGATACCTCCTTTAGGACATGTTCTTTCCTAGTCAAACTTTGAAAACCTTTTTTAATTTATTTGTACCAATATGCTATCATAAAATGAAACTTCCAAAACATACTGCAGGGCACTCCAAGTCAGTAATACCAATGGATGTAGTGGGGTTTGTTTGTTTGTTTGTTTGTTTGTTTGTTTGTTTGTTTTCTTTTTAGAAGCACCAACTATTTGATGAATCAAAGTGACTTTTCTTTGACGTGATTTGTAAATTTATACTGCTATGTTTTACTAAATCATAGATTCCATGAAAGATTGGCCAATGCAATGATTCCAAATGGCTGGAATAATTCCCAGTTTCAAAGAATATTTGATCCATTAATTATGTAATAAACAATAACCTAAGTGTCCTTCAACCAATGAGTGAATAATGAAAATGTGTTACACATACACTCCAGAATACTATTCAATTGCAAAGAAAAATGCTATGGGATAATCCTTCTGTATGCTGTAAATATGTGTTGCTCTCGTTGGTTGATAATAAAGCTGTTTTGACCAATAGCCAGGCAGGATGAAGTTAGGCTGAAAAATCAAGCTGAAGACTGGCATGAAGAGGGCAGGGCAGGCAGATGCAAGCTGGCCGCTGAAGGAGCAGGATAACAAAGGACCAGTAAGTCACAGGCCACATGGCGATGCATAAATTAGTAGACATGGGTTGCCTGAGTCATCAGCCAAACATTTATAATTCATATAAGCCTCTGTATGTTAATTTGGGAAGTGGGTGCTGGATATTTGGTAATAGGAGGAACAGAAACTCCACCTCTGTTTACAGAAAAATAAAATAATGAACTTTTCGAGTAAATGGATAGAACTAGAAAAGATTAAAGTGAGTGAGTCAATCCAGACCTAGAAAGACAAATATTGCTCTATTCTCTCTCATCAGAGGCTCTCTTACCTCCAAATTTTCAGATATGAGTACATATCCTGGAGTAAATACAGAAACCAGGAAAATAAAAAAGTATCATTGTTAGTGCATAGGAGCAGGAGATCAATAGAGATGGGAATAACAGGGTACAAATGATTTGATCTGGAAAATAGAAAAGGAGAGGCTCTAACTGAGGAGGGGAGAGGAAGATAAATACAGAAGGAGGAGAATAAAATAACAATAAGAATGTCTCTAAAAGTAATAAAGAAGAATATTATTATTGTTGTCTACCTAAAAAGGCTATAATATGCATAAGTCTGTGTATAAATGCACATAGGTAGGTTAAAAAAAACTTTTCTCATCTGGGCTGACAATATTTCCTCCAAGAGGCAAAGACCACCTACTGAAGACACCATGAACTTCAGACATAGAGCCCAAAGGACTCTGAGCTGGAACTAATCTGAAAGCTTCCTCCTTGAGGACTAGCTTTTATGATACCAGAAAGAACCTTGCAAACATCAAAGGAGGGAAGCAACAGTCTTACCCAGTATGACACCCGTGAACCAGAACAATGGCCAGCATGGAACAATAGCTATAAAGGTACAGTTGTGCATATGCACATATTTACCTTGGTAGTAACCAACAGTTACTACTGTATGTGTAGTACATAGAAAACCAATGGTTATATCTAGTACAGGAATCCCACCTCTTAATACAGAGAAAAGAGAAAAGCAATTGATCTGCATGGGCAGACCTTGGAAAAGCTTCACTGATACTTTGAGGAAACAGTGCGAAGGATTGCAAGTATGGCAACTGAAATAACTGAATAACAAATACGGAACAATTGAACTTTCACTCTAGCGTATTATATGCAATGCAGGCAACTACTTATCATGCTGGAAAGAAAGAACAAAATGAACAGACAAGCAAACAGTGCCAAAAATGAATTTCTTTCGAAAGCAGAAATAAGCTGGTCTTAGACCATCGCCACACTCTGAAATGTGAGATTTTTCCCACTTACAGGAAAGTCTGCCAAAAATGAGTCTCTAAACATATGGATTTTAAGTACAAATATTCATGTCAGAAATACTACACACTGAATATACGTGACATTATAAAAGAGAAAAAAAACAAAATAAACAAAATTTACCCTTTATCCAACAGAGACAAACCAGGGAATAAGACCCACTAAAGAATGCATAACCAGCTAATAGGAGTATCATAGAGAAAGAGGGAGAAATTTTTAAGAATAACAGAAAAGAAAAAAATTGACACCCACAACTGTATATAGTCTTCAGATACAAGAATATAAGCTAAATTATGGTAATATTTAAGAGTATCAGGTAAACAAAAAGTGCAAATGCTTTTAAGAGTAAAGACAGATGTTTTGTAAAGGATTGTAAATGAAACAATGTTAAGAATAGCATTGGGAACAGAATTCTTTAAAGATTCTTGATTATGGGTTTGCATCTAATTGTGTGTATAGGAGAAGTTTTTGATGCTATTGTGACATATTTGTATCTAGGATTGAGGTGGAACTCTATGATGGCAGAGGGGAGTTTCAGCTGAAGGTTGTAGGACCAGGGGTTGCCCCACCAATATTAAACTTAAAAGCATCATTGAATATTAGAGACTGTGGAGAAAGAAATCAAGGGTCCTCATTGCATAGTTCAGTAGTATAGGATCTTCCTTCCATTCACAGTAAGACTGAACCACCAACTGCCCTTCATCTATTTCATCAGTATTCAAATTAGTATACAAATTCTGGTTCTGACTATTGCATGATACAGTCCAACTTTTCAGTGAAAATGAGTATTTATCTTTTTATTCTTTTTTTATATTAATTTATATGTAGGAGTGTTTTGCTCACATGTGTGTATATGCACTGCATTAAGTGCATGTCTGGTGTCCATGCAGGTCAGAGGATGCTGGGTTCCCTGGAAATAGAGTTATTGATGGTTATGAGCTGCCATCTGGATGCTGTGTATTGTACTCTTAACGGCTGAGCCATCTCTTCTGCCCCTTTTACTTTTTTTATAGGGACTTAGATTGAGAATTGAAGAGTTTTTAGTCATTTTCAAACAGATATCTAGTGTACATTATTTTTTAAAAAAACATTGCTAACTCAGATGACTCATTTTATCTAGTTTTCCAGACTCCCTCACAGACAACTATGGGCAAAAATCTAACAGGAATTCAGCTAAGAACTGAGACAATGCATTACATAAAGCCCAACCTCAGCACCACAGAGTACAGAATGGTCATGTAGGACTGAAGTACAGCTATTAAAAAATTAGCAGTGCATTTCTTTGACTACAGAACATCTTGATCCATAAAACAACAGCTTTATACTTTATAAAGCAATGTCAGGTATCTGCCTTCAGGAATGGAGCCATATTCCATTTCAAGATGTTTTCCCACAAAGAAGACCCAAAGTCTCAACTGTCATTCATTTTGTTATCTCTTCACACACACACACAAATTTTGTTTTTTGTTTTTTTTTAATTTTTCCAAATATGCAGCCCCCAAGACTGACCTCAATCAAATCTACAATCCTCCTGCCCCACCTCCCAAGTACAAGGGATTGTATACAGGCTGGCTCTACTGCTGGCCATCCCTTTCATTTCTGAATGATAGCATCAGGAGCAAATCTGAGCAACATCATTTCCTTCAAATCCATGCACTGGCTCAGCCAAACTTCCATTAATCCAAACACTAAGTGGTAAAGCTAAATACCAGAAGAAATCCTTACATAAAATCATAAAAACAAAAATTGTTATTTTATGTGTTTGCACATAACAGGAAGGAAATAGGTCCAGCTATAACTATAGTGTTTTATTTTTAATTTTCTTTCTTTTTTTTAATCTCCACGGCTAGCCATCCAGCTGCAGCTGGTATTTGCCACTCCCCTCTTCCAAAGACCATCTCTCCTCCCTTTGAAGATGGCTAGTGCCTTTGGGAAACTTCCCCTTGTCATTCTCAAAGCATCTGAAGCCTCAAGTGTTCCCACCCACCCACTTTGAGGTGCTGCAGCATTCATTAACAGATCTAGCAGCCCACAAGGATGCCCTAGTTTCAGACACAGTCTCACTCACCCATTGTGCAGTAACAACATGAATTCCAATAATAATTTGAAGCAAACACCTCAGGTGATGTGATAACTTCTTGAAACAGACATCTGCCAGCTCTGATTTTTCAAATGGGCGTTCTAAATGGGATGATTGTGTATCCCCAGAAGTGGCTATGTTTTTCTTGAATTCAGACTGTCTAATCAGCAAAGGGTTACGGTGGTGGGAATCAAAAGCCCTATGTGTGGGTTATTAAGTAAAGTAATAGAAGGAGCCGTTCCCACTGACACCTGTCCTGTGATAAATCCCCATGAGTTACAATAATCAGAATAACATGGAAAGAAATAATGGAGATAATTAAGGTCCGATCAATGTAAAAATAATCTGACCTCTTGTTCTCACAGTAAGTGAAGCGATGATATTTATCAGGGAGAGTATCTTTTTTTATCTAGAGAACACTTCTAACACATGTTTCTGTCTCTGGTTTAGAAATCTTTATGTACACCAGTTTATGAGCTTCTGGGTTATAACTTCCAGGATGACACATAAATCTTACTGCTGTGTGAAGTAAAAAATAGAAGCATATGCCCTAAACAGTCCCTGTGACCATCAAACCTAATTGGAAACATCACCTACTTCTCTAAGCTAGAAAGTGACTGATGCCAGAAGACCCTTGGAGCTACAAGGATGTTCCAGAGTCTCCTGCTTCACCTCTGTTTCAATTGCTTGTAACCTACAATGTACTCATAAGTTTGCTACTGAGTAAGATCTCTGATTATTCTAAATCCAATTTATATCAAATGTTTTAGGTGATTTTACACTACTATATTTTTGGGTCCATATATCATAGCTATTGGGAAAACAGCATCTTATATACTGCTCACTAATTCAAGTGTTATACTGTAACCACAATATACATGCCTATAACAAACTCATTTTCAGAGTGGAAAGCTATTTATAGATATTTTGTAAATAAAGCAGAGTTCAACTTGTAGTATATTAAAGTGGAAGATATCACATAAATTAGTAAAACACATATCTTTCTTATTTCATTCAATTTAACAATTTTTTTAAATGCATGATATTGTCTTCTATGCAGAAAGAGTAGTTGACAGGAAGTACTTTGCCCTAGGACTTGACTACACAAACCCTCTGGAATTGTTTGATAGCTTGTTTAAAAAAATGAAGATCCAAAAATTATTGGGCAAAAACCAATTAGCAGGTACATAGGTTTTGATAATTGACTACCTGCCACTCATTGATTCTTCTAAGGAATAATACAAGGCTTAGGGTCAAGGGTCTGTCAATGTACCCAAACATTCCCCAGGGTAAAACTTGCCTCTTCTAAGTGAATGGATAGCTCATTGATGTCATAAATAGAATAAATTAGCAAGCACATCATATATATGAACACAAGTAAATATTGATTAATTACATCCACTGATTTTTGAAAACATAATCAGTTAGGCTTCTGCTAGGGAATAGTCATGGAAAGTGTTCCTAGTATTACTTATGGTGAATTGAGGGGACATGTATTGACACTAACCTCTTTCCAGGGCTGTGGCTATCGCCTGCACTACACACATATGACTGAAAGAAATCTAGATGGAAATGGTGTTACAGAAAGTAGTGTATCAGGACTCATGCTGACAGGAAGATTTTTCAAATCCAAATCATTGCTCTTTGTAGACCTTGAATGATTAACTGCCTCTGTGGTAATACCTAAAGATCCATGTGGCAATCATGAATCAACACTGATTAAGTTGTCAGTGACTCTATTGTCAACTCTATGGCTAAAAAGCATAGGCATAATCCAACCCTTTGATAACCTCGAAATGATTTAAAAAAAAAGAAGTACAGATCATTGTAGCATGAATCTTAAAGAGTCTTATTAATAAAATCAAACCTGAGCCAGGTATTGGGGTGAACTGGAAGATCAGAGAACCAGAACAAGCCACAGCTATCTCACCTCGCCGGATCCTCAGCTGAACTGCTGCTCAAAAGCCTGAATGCTTAACCAGCCAAATGCCTAACCAGCCAAATGCCTGGGGTTTCTGGTCCTCATGCCTTATATACCTTTCTGCTTTCTACTACCACTCCCTGGGATTAAAGGCTGGCTTTCTGGGATTAAAGGCGTGTGTCACCACGCTTGGCTGTTTCCAACGTGGCCTTGAACTCACAGAGATCCAAAGGGATTTCTATCTCTGGAATGCTAGGATTAACGGCGTGAGTGCCACCATTTTCTAGCCTCTGTATCTAATGGCTGTCTGTTCTCTGACCCCAGATAAATTTATTAGGGTACACAATATTTTGGGGAATACAATACCACCACAGATCATCTTGGTTTGTTAAAGGTTTAGAACAAAACAACAAGCATTATGTTTAAAACAAGGAAATTTAAGGAGGGAATTGGGACCCTAGATATTGAGAGGAACAGATCTTGGGGTGTACCCTTTAAAAGACTACGCAAACCTATGGAACACTGGCCTGATGTTTCTACCCTAGAAATTGAAGCCCAAGCCATCCACCAATATCTCTCATGTTAGAAGAAAAATGTAAAATTTGAAATTAGAGTTCAGATTTAGGAGATAAGAGCAGAAAGCCTCAGCACTGCAAAGACTGTTTCCTGTCACATGAAAGCTGGAGTCAGGTGGTCAGCAGCAATGTCATGAGTGTCAAGATAAAGTCCATACCTCCTTCTGCCTTCCAAACGTCCTATGAATGAACCCACAGTAAGAAACTAACTCAAAACAAAATAGTTGCTAGAAAATTTGAGAAAGATAGTTGATAGCTTTCCAACTTCTCCTTCTGGAACTATATAGATCAGAGACTGAACAAGACAATAATTATCCTGTATTATCTAAAACAAAAGCAAACAAGCAAAATAACCACAATCTGATTATGTACGTGGCTACTTAACACATGGGCTTAGAGGAAGCAGTGTATGTCTACTAGGGTCAACAAAATGATAAATGGTGGCAGTGCGGGGCGGAGGGGACAGAAAAATGCCAGACTCTTTCATTGCTTAACTACCCTGCTTAGTTGCCCAGGGATTGGCCTTTGTAATCACCTTTTCAAACCTTTATGAGAGTAGATTAAAGGGACTGTATGATATGGCCTGAGTGGCGGAATACCACCAGTTTCACCAGCCAGCGTGGTGCTGACATGGCTCCAGCAAACTCTAGCTTTGTCATGTTTTTAAATACCTGCTTGTCCTGGTTGGGGTTTTTGTCAACCTTACACAAGCCAGAGTTATCTAAGAAGAGAAGCCTTAAATGAGAAAGCGCCTCTATCAAATTATCTATAGACAAGTCTGTGGATCATTTTCTTAATTAATGATTAATGTGGGAAGGGGAGGTGCCACCCCTGGGCAGGTGGTTCTGGCTTGTGTAAGAAAGGAAGATGGGTAAGCCATGAGGAGCAAGCTAGTAAGTAACACTTCTTCATGGCCTTTGTTTAACTTCCTGCCCTAGATACCCTCAGTGACAGAGGGTGACCTGAGAGTTGTAAAAAGAAATAAACTGTTTTCTCTCCAAGTTGCCTTTGGCTATGGTGTTTTATTAAAACAACAAAAACCCTAACTAAGATCTTGTTGTTACTGTAAATATTATTTTTTTATTCCTAACACTATTTTTCTCTCCTTTTTTTTAATTGATTGCTCTTAGTAGAAGATAGTATTATTAGATCCTAAAAGAAATTAATCTGAGCCTTGATCCTTTCAAGAATATCTTGCTCTAGCTTTATTGATCCTTTCAAGGATCTGATTACTATTCACTAGTTTTTTATTATGCTTAAATTTTCCTTCTTATTATGTTGCATTTACTCTGGTCTTTCTTTCCTAAATTCTTAAACTTGTCATTTAGCCTCCAGTTTTTTCCAGTGTTGACATTTTCCTCATAGGAAAATAATGTAATATAACTCACATAAGACCCTGATTACTTAAATTATCCATCTATATGTGTCTTAAGAAGTAAAACTTTCATTTTTTTAATATTTTTCTACTTTATTTTTATTTATTTAGACGTGACTTTTAAATATCCAAAAATATAGTTTTATAAGGTTATTTCATAACATTTTCGTGTAAACCCATTTATTTCCATTTTTATAGCTAAAATGTTAGATATAAAAGTGATATATATTCATATAGTTCAATCTATAATTGCATTTTGGTCAGAATGTGGATGACTAATATTTCATACTTTGCCGAATTTACAGACTATTATATTGAAAGCTGCAAAAGAGAAACACCAAGTCACTTTAAAAGGTGGACTCTTTTATGAATGATATCAACTTTCTCAACAGAAACTCTAAACGCTGGGGGAGGGCCATTGAATTCAAATTCTGAAGCATGATCACTGCTGACCCAGATTACTGTACTCATCAAAGCTGTCTGTCCTTCCATAAGTATAGAGGAAAGAAAACCTTCTCTAATAATTCATAACCACTATGCCAGAACTACAGAAGATACTGGAAGGAACCCTTCGTAGTCAAGTGAAGATAAACACATTCAAGAAGCCACAGGAAAGAGTGAACAACAACAGGACACTAAATAAGCAAATGAGGATTAAAAAAGAACCAATTGTTTCAAAGCCAAGAAAATTGTAGCAGCCAATGAATATCTTTCAGTAATACCTCTGAATGTTAAAGGCCCAAGTTCCCAATCAAAAGGCGTAGAAAAGCAGACCAGATTCAAAAACAAGACTCATCTATTTGTTGACAACAAGAAATTCATTTTCAGTGGCAAAGACAAATAGCCTTGGGGTGAAAGGATTAGCCAAGATAATCCAGGCTATTGGAAATATAAAGCAAGCACTTTTGGCAATTCCACTCTCCCACAAAACTGACTCCATACCAAATTTGGGAGAAAGAAAACAACTACATATTGATTCAGAGAACTGTCCATCAAGAGGATATTGATATTACAGTCCTAAATATTTTTGCACTAAACAATGGCACACATAGTTTTAGATGGTCACTTTTGTAAATGTTTAGCAAAACTTATAAAGTATATTGATTATTCAGTTTTAAAGTATATGAGTACATTATTTTTCTTTTTTTTTGAAATGAGGGTTTGTGCCTAGTCTTATTGCATTGTTACGCCATGTTCAGTTGATATCCCTAGAAGGCCTGCTCTTTTCTAAAGGGAAACAGAGGAGAAGGGAGGAACAGGGGACTGGGAGGAAAGGAGAGGAAGGCTGGGAAATGTGGTCGGGATATAATATATGAGAAAAAAATGAATCAATGTCTTAAAAAAATAAAGTACATGGTTTGCCTAAATAACTGTAGATCAAACGTCTTCATGCAAGTGTTAATATCTTAAATTCTTCATAATTTTTGGAGTAACTTTTCCTTTGTAAAAATGATGAAAAGTGGTTTTTATACAGCAAGACTACGTTGGAGAAAACTAGTTTTTCATTTGTGAGCAGTTATCATTTGGAGATAGTTTCTCGCTTAGGGATGTTGGCTTGTGTCCACTTCTTTTGTTGTTCAGACCCCATCAGGCCTAGACCTGTGCAGGTCCTGTGTATGCTGCCACAGTTTCTGAGTTCATATGGGAGTCAGTCCTCCTGTATTTAGAAGGCCTTGTTTCCTCGATGTTCTCCATTCCCTCTGGCTCTTACAATCTTTCAGCCTCTTCCAAAGGTTCCCTGGTTTCTGGTTTTATGTTTTTATGAGATTTCTATATGTGCAAATGTGTGTCTCTGCATACATATGTGTATGTATGTATGTATGTATGTATGTATATGTATGTATCTATTGAGCTTTTGGGTAGCTCTTTTTCTTCTGTTTGTTTAGTTTGTCCTATTCTGGTCTGTTTTTATTTTACCCAATTTTATTTTATTATTTTTTTTAGATACAAGTTTTTATTCTATTGAGGGAAAAAAAAAAAGGTCTGGATTTTGCTACGTGGGAAAGTGGTGAGGATCTTGGAGGAGCTGAAGGAGGGGAAAACATAATAAGAATATATTAAATTTAAAATATATTTTTGATTTTAAAAATGTAATGAAGAGCTTTTGTCCTTCAAGTGATGAAGAATTTTACCTTATGCATGTTAAAGCTCTATCATTGGGCACATGTTAGTTGAAACCTACATTTTCTGGGTATTAAACCTTTCTTGCAAAAATGCAATGGCTCTCTCTATTTTTTTTTCCTTTTAGGTTTGTGCTTTCAAGTCTGTTATAAGCACTGGTTTTATTCTATGCGTTATCTTAGTTGATGTATTTCTGACAGGTTTCCCATCCATTTGTGCCCCTATGCCTTTTGTGTCCTTAGAGTTCAGCTCTGCCTCTTGTGCAAAGCGATTTTAATTGAATTTTGACAAAGAATGCCCTTTGTTAGGTGAGTTGGGATTTGTATTCATTCTAGCATCTCATTTTGTGCTTTCTCTTTGATTCGTATTTCCTTTGTTCACAGCTGATCTCTCTACCTTATGTGGATTGAACCTGCTTCTTTACATTCCATTGTTCTGTTTTCCTTCAGGTTATCCTGCTTGTGTTCAAAGATGTATTTTAGTCTGCATAAATTTCAAAAGTAATCAGTGTCTTTGTTTTCTTGAAAAACAATGTTAGCTACTTAGAATATGTTAACCAGCCCTACTACCCTCCAAATTTGTTTTCTAGTATTTCAATTCTAGTTTGATTTTTAACTCCAAAAAATAAATATCTTGTTTATAGGTCAATAATGTTTGTCTCAAATGGGAAAATTGCTTTTATGACAGTCTATTGATATGCTGACTTCATCTGTTGCTTTTATCTCTCAGTGTCACAATTGAAACTTATTTATGAGCTGACTCTCTTCTCAGCACATGAGAGATATTGCCACCATTGTCTTGTAGCTTCTACGGATGTTGAGACATTAACAGTAAGTTAATAGTTTTAAGGTAATCAGTGTTCTTTCTCTAGAAGGTTTTGACATGTTTTTGCGTGTCTTGTGTTCGTTGATTTCACTATAGTTAGTTTAAGTGTGGAAGTTTCTTCAGTGCTCCTACTTGAGAAATGCATACCCTCCTGGACCTAAGCACTTGTGTTATAAGTTCTCTGGTAAACAAGACACATGTTACCAGTTTGCTACCTCTTACTGTCTGCCCCAGAATCCTTTTAGACATGACTGCACTGTCTGCTGTGAGCATTGTACATCACAGTCACACTTGGAAATTCTTCCTTGCTGTTGCCTCTCATTGCTTCATTCTGAATATTATCCTCCATTCTCTCTTCTCTTTTAATAATTCCATCTATGGCTATGTCTTTGTTTTACTTCCTAAGTATGACTATTTTGGTTTATGAAAAGCTTATTAGGTTTCTTTTCAATCTAAGTCTTCCTGGTGAACTGTGGCAGGGTCTTATTCCCTGAATTTGCTTTCAGTTCTGCCTTTTATTCTTTAAACACAGTATCCTCATTTCCTATGAGTCTTCTCATCCTTCCCTTTCCTCTAATGCCTATGGAGATATGATTTTACAGCCTGCTATTTCTGCAGAATCTTGCTGGTAGCTGGTTATTTCTTTATATAACTGTGTTGCAGTTTACCTGTCTTTTCCCCTCTTGATAAGCATTTAATTTGTTCCCAGTTTGCATGAGTTACTTATGCAGATTGCTAAGGTGTTTTGCAGATGTCCAGCATTGATGGGTCTAGCCAAAGTAGGTACATTTCCCATATGTAAACTCTGGTGTGATTGTGTGCATCCCCTTGGCAAGAACAGTGTGAAAATCCAGTTGTTGCTGCTGCTTTTAGAAAACTTCATCACTTCTTGATACTGTTAGAGTTTTGTATTTTGCCAAACTTGTGGGTTACAAAATAACTACATAACTGGTTTTATTTGTATTTTCCTAATCACAGCAGAAGAATACACTTTTCAAGCGTGTTTAAGCATAAATTGTCTGTATACCTTTTGTTCGTTTTCCAAAATAAGAAAATACATTTGGTATTAGTGGAGCAGTGTATTGGTTTCTACATGTTTTCATTTTTAGTTTAGTTTAGATGTTTCTAGTGAAAACTCATACCTGGCATTATTGGCTAGAAAGAGATGTGCATGCTTTATGGAAGTTATAATGTCACAAAGTTTTTACTTTGTAACAATTATTAAATATTTAAGGATGCAAAGAAACATCATTCCTGGCACACGCCTTTAATCCCAGCACTAGGGAGGCAGAGCCAGGCAGATCTCTGTGAGTTCGAGGCCAGCCTGGTCTACAGAGCATGATCCAAGATAGGCACCAAAACTACACAGAGAAACGCTGTCTTGAAAAACCGAGAAAGAGAGAGAGAGAGAGAGAGAGAGAGAGAGAGAGAGAGAGAGAGAGACATCATCATTCTCAGTCTTCTCCTCTGCACCCCAATCTATATTCCTCTTAACAGTTTTGTTTTTGGAAACTATACCAGGGAATTTCCCAGTAGGTGGTAGGAAAAATTACTTGTACACATATGGTCAAGTGCTGTGTGAAAACCAAGATTCCACACATAATCAGAACTCACTTTTAAAAAGTCATGAGGGGTTACATGAAAAGAAAAATCAAACTTAGACAGTTTTTTTCTTAACTAGATTTTCTTTTTAGACACTAAAGTTAATATTCTGGATTTTAGGCTTCCAAGAACCATCCATCTTGTAAATGCCACCGGATAAGAAGCCAAAGTGCAAACGCCCAAATCCAAGGCTTTCTGCATCTCTAGCATCACATCAGGCTCTGCAAATTGTGATTATGTTTTTTGCATAGATTTGAGGAGGGGAAGAACCCAAAAATATCCCAAAGCAACAATCAGTTAGTTCTGCAGCAATTAACACAGTCACAAATTAATTAGCTCTAATAGAAACTGTCAGAACTACTTCCCGGCTGCTTACTGAGACATGTCTGATTGTTTAACATGCTTGCACACCTTCAGTGATTTCCATAGGCACTCTGTGATATTTTTGCTTCGGTATAATCTAAGAATCACAAATTTTGACAATCTCTCCCCACATTCTGAGAGGACCAAACATAATATAAGTGAACAGAGCTGTTCAATATGGCATTTAGTACATCAAAAGCCAATTTGAAATGCTTTTCATTAGCAGCAGCCAGTAACAAATGGTAAGTGAACAGTCTGTTGAGAGGTTTACTGTGAACGCTAATTATTTGCTGACTCTAATAAAAATTCTGTGCTTTGACTACTGCTATTGTGATAGGTTCTGCAAATGGATACTATGATTTTCTTAGAGACCCTGGAAAAGAACAAGAAACAATCCCAAAGCATTGGTCAGCTCCCCAGGGGAGGGAAAAAAAAGTTTGTCAATTACACAGAAAACATACAATGTGTGTTTCACAAGGCTTGTAAAATTCAAGGCCATTTCTTCTTTGTAATAAGCAGTGAAGGTTGTTATAAATGATAAGAGTGTCTGTTAGAAAAATAATGACACTTAGCCAACAGGTAAAATCCAATTTCTAAAAAGAATTGTTTGATTCCTTAGCTCAGATATGGTTCTCAGTAATGGTCACCAAATAGTCCTTAATATGATTAGCTGTAGAAATCACACAGGTTTATTTAGAGAATGGGAAGCATAGTTTAAGAGTACATACCTATGTCCAAAAGCTATATAGCTGTAGAGGGCATCCAAGAGACACCGTTGCTAGGCAACAGACTGCCCTCCTAACTGCAGCCAGCCATTGGAAAAAAAAAAAAAAAAAAAACATTGGGTGACTACAAAAAAATATAATCTAAGAAGGTAAATAATATAACCAATATTCAATCATTCCACAAAATTGGAAACTTGAAAAACACTTGAAAAAAGGTCCAGCTTCATCTGCAGGCTGTTTTTTAGCTTAAGAAGCATTTTTCAAGTAATCTCAGATTTCATTTTCATAACATCTTATGAGACAAAGAAGGCACTGCTATTATCATTTTACTAAAAAGAAAACCATGACCCAGAGAAGTTACATTCCTCTTTCATTGTGAGCACACCACTCAAACCAGGCTGTAGGTACTTATGACCAGTTCTTTCTATCACACTTTTTTTCTAGAACAAATGTAACTTTGCCCAGGAAGTAGGAAAACTAAGATAACATTTACCAATATAAGGTGAAGAATAAGTTAATTATAGGTAACTGTTTACACATTATATCCCAATACTCTGCTAGATAAGCGTGTTGTTTGAACATTCAAATATTACTTAACTACTAGTTCTGTATGAAAATTAGAAACACATATTTATGTATGACTATAAAATACTGCTATAAATTGTATTAAATTATTCTTTGGAAGGAAATATCTTAGTAAAGTCATACATATCCATTAAAATATTCATACTATATTTCTAAAGTTAATAAGACTAAACTATAGCGTTTATATTTTATTTATTATTATTATTATTATTATTACTATCATGTGTGCATGTACATATGTATGAAAGTGTAGCTGCGTGTACCCTAAAATGTGAATGGAGGTCTGAAGACAATTTCCTGAAGTGGGTTCTCTGTTTCTATTGTGAGTTCTAGGGATTGAACTCAGATCTTCAGGTTTCATGAGGGCTTTTACCAGATGAGCCATCTTATGATCAGAGATTAGGGACTGGAGACTAAAACATCAAGATTAATATATTTTAAAAAAATCACTTTGCAAAGAAATATTAGAAGTCCTTCCTCACTCGGAATTAAATAACAACAACATGTACAGAAAAAGCTTGTAAAATATGTGTGAAAAATGTATGATATACCAATGTACTATAAAGGTTCATGGGCCACAGAACTCAAAACTTTGGGGGAAGGGCAATTCTTCTATTCATTAACTGTGGAATATGTGGGAGTTTTAATTCTTTTTTGAAAAATTCATATATTTATATAATGTTTCTTTATCATATCCACCCCTCATTTTACCTCCAACTCTCTCTAGGATTCCTTATCACATCTCCCTCCCAACTTCATGTTCTCTTCATTTTTATTTATTCATTTATTTTACCACTAAGTCCGATAAGCATTGCTCTTATGTAGATAGGTTGAGGTCATCCATAGGGGAATAGGGAACCTATCAGTGGACATGCCACCAAAGAGAAGTTGATCCTTCTAGCAACTATCAATTGCCAATAATCATGCTAGAATTCCTTTTTATGATTTTTTTAAAAAATGTTTCTATGTGTGTCTGTATGTTGGCATGTGCATGTGTGCATAGATTCTCAGCTCCAAGAGGCAAGAGGCATCAGATTCTTC
>CABHPH010131999.1:0-22949 GCA_902168325.1 Peromyscus nudipes | reverse complement strand
AGTTCTCCTGGGACCTTGGTTAGCTCTTTAGAGAAAGTCTTTATAAATGAGCAATCATGGTTTCTCCTTGTCTCTCTCACTTCTCTCGCCATGAGATCTCTCCCTCTCGTAGATGCACCCCTGCTATCTTATGCCATCCTCCATGAGGCCCTCACCAGATGAACAAATGCCAACATTATGCCTTTGAACTTGCAAACTTTTCTTGACTCATTAGCCAGCTTCTGGTGTTTCATTATGGTAAAACAAAACAGACTAATACAGATATTAAGAGTTAAATGAACTGGGCATGGTGGCGCACACCTTTAATCCCAGCACTTAGGGAGGCAGAGGCAGGTGAATCTCTGAGAGAGTTAAATGAATTAAGAGACTTGACCATTTATTAGGAAGAGACACGGGATTGAAAGATAATCTGTGACTCCCACAGCAGCTGCCCATTTTCCCACATCATACTCCACTCTCTGAAACCCTAAGAGGTGGCCTGGTTCCTTCCATCCTCTGGTTATTTTCAAATTCTTAATATTTAAAGTGAAGAAGGCTGTGCTACAATTCTAACACAGTGCCTATTACCCACAGATCTCACTATCCCTCTCCCACAGCAAGAAACCCACGCGCTTCGGAAGCGGCAACATTGCTCACACACACCAGTGACACACATGCAGCTATAATCACAAAGGAGCCCTGCTCATCTGCCATAGAGGGGATAAGATAGCACTACCCAGGGAGCTTAGCAGTGTTGCAGGCGTCTGCCTGAGGTGAAAAATCGACACTAGAAAGTCCTACGTGTCTACTGAGCAAGCAAGAATGAAATTCTCCTCCCTATACCCATGAGAACTGGTTTCCTGCTGCTGGGACAAATTGCTACAGACTTGATGGCTTAAAACAATAGAAATGTATTATCTCCTGATTCTGGAGGCTGTAAGTCCAAAATGAATTTGACTTGGATAAAATAAAAGTGCAGGCAGGCTGAATGCCTCCTGGAGGCGCTCTAGGGGAGCGGCCACTTCCTCGCATCCTCCCCAGCCTCTGGAGGCCACCTGCATTCCCTGGCTCAAGGACCTCTTCCCGTAATGCACCACTCCAAGCTCTGTTTCCATCGTTACCGCTCCTCCTTGACTGTCCAGCCTTCCTCTCTCACGTATGAGGACACCTGTAATTGAATCACCATCAAAGAAGATAAGGTCTATGTAATTTTAGCAAGGCAGCCAATCTTTCCGGGCAAGGTCTGGCATCAATCAGGAAAGTGCATTTGTCTTTGTTAGAAAAAAAAAAAAAAAAATTACCAGTAAAATATGAATGCAATTTGAAGGACCTTCCAAAGCCTCCAGTTTACTCATTCTGCACAGATTTACAGTTCTACTCTAGCGGCCTGTGGTCTGTCTATATGGGACAGAATTCAGTGAATCTCTGAACATGCCTGTACCCTTTGAAAATGTGCATTAATACCCACTTGCCTTGTAGAATGTAGTTCTTTCTGTGAGATCTACCCAACATGCCAATGTTTACCCCTATTTGTGAAATCCTCCTGTGAGATAATAGACCGTGAAACTAGCCAAAACAAACAACAAACAAAACAAAAATAAACAAAACAAAAACAAAACGTCATCATGTTCCACCGGCAACAGCACCTCACTTTCCTGCTTATCTCACCCTAAGGAATTTCTAGGGCCATCTTCTGTACTGACTTCACCCCCAAATGACCACGGAGGGCCAGCAGACCCGAAAGGAAAGGAAGAATCTTCATTTCAACACAGCTGCGCAGGCTAAGAAAGAAATGGCCAGTCGGGGTATTTCCAAGATAAGCCTCAGGGCATTCTGCATAAGGTTTTTAGCTGAGATTAAAATCTTTCTCAGACTAAATCAACAAATATCCTCTCATGCTTCAAAGTCACTTCCAGAGTATTCCCAGTGTGGCAAGCATCACAGAGACTCTATCCTCCGAGCAGACAGGACAGTATCGGGGCTAACCTGTGGACAGCTGACATCAGAAGGAAAAGGCAGACTGTCTCTCCCGCCCTCACTCCACCAGGCTGAAGAACGGAAACCTCCTCATTTTCCTCTGTCACAACCCAAGCCACTCTTAAAACTTGATAGGAGGCAGGAGACATGCGCGTTCTCGTTACACATTTCCTTTCTTAAAAGGCAATAATGTCTGTCCCTTCCGGAGACTCCTTCCTCCCAACACAGTGAGACGGAGCAACAGCACCATCGAGAGCCCTCCTACAAGACGGCGGCAAAGATGAAGCCACATCAGCCATCTGCAAAAAGGCTGTCATGCAAAGCAGGGTGAGCCAGCAACCCCGCAGACTTTGTGAAAAGAAAAAAGTACAAGGAAATTATCCTGGGAAAACAAGAGTGAAGCAGCTTCCAAAGTCGTTTTCAGTTCCAAAGAACCGAACCACCTAGAATCACACCCAGAAAGGTGAGGGTGAGGGTGAGGGGGGGGGGAGACAGACAGAGAGACAGACAGAGAGACAGAGAGACAGACACAGAGAAAGAGACAGAGAGAGAGAGAGAGAGAGAGAGAGAGAGAGAGAGATTTATAACAAGACACTGTTCACATGAAGTCGTTATACTCACTGTCTGATGGCTTCTGTCACAGTATCGCAGCCCAAAATAATCTATCTCCACAAGGTTTATGTGACGGAAAACATGGTCAAGGACAACGGAACCTTTTGTTGACTTCTGCAAAATAATCCACAGATTGCTTTTTAACAAGGTGTCGTGTCTTTCTCCAGGGGACACAATCATATTCTCCTCTCTTGCGAGCTGTTCTCACGGGAGCATTTGTATTAGACCACGCTACTCACTCTAGGTTTTGCCTCAGTTTCAAAGACAGATGTGTTATAAATTGCAGTACATTAAAGAAATGGTCTTTGAAAAATCCCCTTAAACTTTAGGAGCATTAAGTTAATATAATGTAATCCCTTCTCTTATGGGATTACAAATTCTCTCCAGGATGAAATGCTTCTTTACTTTTAATTTTATGTGTATAGGTGTTTTTTTCTGAACGTTTGTTTGTGCATTATGTGTGTGCCCAGTGCCCACAGAAGCCAAAGAGAGGGCATCAGAGCTCCTATAACTGGAATTATAGACAGTTGTAAGCCACCACGTGAATGCTGGGAACTGAACTTGGGTCCTCTGGAGGACCAGCCAATACTCTTTACACCAGTATTCTTTTTTTAAATTTCTTTTATTTAAAAATTGTTTTTCATTTTACATACCAACCCTTGTTCCCTCTCCCTCCCCTTTTCCCGCTCCCCCTCCTCCCCCATGCCCTCCTCATAGGGGGTAAGGCCTCCCTTGGGTAGTCAACACAGGCTGGCATACCAAGTTGGGCCAGACCAAGCCCCTACCCCCTGCATCATGGCTGAGATACACCAGTACTCTTAAAAGTATCTAGAATAGAAAATCTATGAAATTAAAATAATAGCCAAAGCTTTATTTTTTTTTCAACCCTCAAAGGATAAATCCATAGATTAAAGCTGCTAAATGCGTGTTGCAAACCCTCATGAGGACATTTTACGCGATCTCTTACACACGAGCACAGCCAGAAAGCATTAGTCTGGGTTGCATTTTAAGTGCTGACACCCATAGAAATACTCTACCCTGTCTTCTCTCCCTCCCAAAACACATGCACAGTATAAGTCTGGCCCTTACATAATGATCTGCAAATACAAGAAGCATGTAGGCAGCAAGCAGCATGCCACACTGGCCTTGACAATGATCTGTCAGGACAGCACAGGCGCACGGGAGTCAGATCTTCCTTCTTTGGCCTCGTCATGGGAAGGAATAATTGGGCAGTGAAAGAAATCCCCAGTTCACTCACTGTTTCCTAGGGCTTTTGTTCAACTGCAGCTTCTCCTGGACAATTACCACCAGCTGCGTAATTATATCAGGTAAACTATATATACCACGGGCTTTTAGAAAATAGATTATGATAAGAGTAATAAAATTGCACACTTGGAAAAGATAGTCCTTCTTACAAATCCCCAAATCTCTAAATTACACTAGTTTAACTAAATTACTGCCCCCCTACCCCCAGGCTTCAAGGTCCACTAAACTGTTTACTTAAAGGCAAAAGCCCTTCCATGATGGACTTTACATTGCTGGGCTGCTTCTGTCTAATAACAATGGCTCATCCAGGAAATGGCTCTTAGTGCTCGTGTCTCTGTGTATTTCTCTGCAATCAACATCTGGAAATGAAATCACTCAATGGAAGAATATCATACTTAAAACTAGAGTGGGTACTGCCAAGAAGACCATTATAATTATATTAATATGTAATTAATTCATTCAGTGAAAATGCATGCTCCCTCATCCTTGCCAAAACTTGGGTGGAGATGCGAGGTGCATGGCAAAGAGGAACCGTTTTTATTTATAGTTCCTTGACTATATTAAAAACTAGTCCTCCTTCTTGTACTCACCAGCCAACTACATTCGCCAGCACAGGGGCTAGCTAGTCCTTAACTCGGTTATGAGCTGACCCTCTGAGGCTTTAAATACATACACAATTTTATCTAGTGAATTAACTCCTCACTCCATCTAGAAATTATTTTTTGTGCTTGGAATAAGGCCTAATTTTGTTTCCAAATGGATAAAAACTGTACCACGGTTTATTCAAAATCCATGATTTCTTTTAGGATTTGAAGTACCTTCACCTAAAGTCCCAATTCTCTCCCAGAAATATTCAAAGAATAATACTTCTAATTTTAATGAATTTAATATACTTTTCTTTCTATCCAAAATATTTTTTCAAAATTGTTTTTGACAGTTCTTAGATATTTTTTTCTCTATGAGAAATTTAGAGGCACCTTGCAAACTTAACTTTAAAAATTTTAGCGGGCTGGACATGATGGAATATGCCTTTATTCCCATCACTTAGTAGGTAGAGACAGGTGGATCTCTGTGAGTTCAAGGCCAGCCTAGTCAACAAAGCACGCTTCAGGCCAGCCAGGGCTACATAAGAGACTGTGCCTCAAATGCTAAATAAATTAATCATGTTAGGAACTTGGAATTAAACTGACAGACTAGAGGACTAGATAGTGAAGGCGACAGAGTATTTACTAGGTAAAACCAATGTGGTTTTCTTTTACATGCTTTGTGCTGGCTAGTTTTATGTCAACTTGACACAAGCTAGAGTCATCTGAGAAGAGGGAACCTCAGTTGAGAAAATGCTTCCATAAGATCTGGCTTTAGGCATGCCTATAACACATTTTCTTAAATAGTGATTGATGAGGAAGGGGCCAGGCCATTGTTGGTAGGGCAATCCCTGAGCTGGTAGCCCTGGGTTCTGTTAAAAAAAAAAAAAAAAAAAGGGGCTGAGCAAGCCATGTGGAGCAAGCCAGCCAGTAAGCAACACACCTCCTGCTTCCAGGTTCCTGCCCTGTTTGAGCTCCTGTCCTGACTTCCTTCAATGATGGACTACCATGTGGAAACGTAAGACAAATAAACCCATTCCTTCCCAACTCATTTTTGGTCATAGTGTTTATCATAACAATAGTGATATGAACTGGGACATGCTTGTACACATAATCTTATAAAATTTTACCTATGTTTTGTGGCAGGCAAAATTATAGCAATTCTCTTCCCAAGAAAAGATGTCCTGTCATCACCTCTGGAACCTCTCTACATCATGTCACCCCAGCCACTGTGTGTTAGGTGGTACAGAGACCATGAGACAAAGAAATTACCTACTGGTGAGTTGATGTACCAGGATGCAAAGCAGTTACTCTAGCAGAAGAGAAAGACCCATGCTTGAGGACTCAAGCGTCCTTGTTACTTGTGTAGGGTAAAAAGTTCAGGCTCACTTCCAAGTTTCAAAAACCCACCAGCCCCTGAGCTCAAAATGTCACCAATCCCCCAAGCACAGGACTTGAAATCCCACCAACCCCATCCTGGAAATCTCCACCCTTGGAAAACTCCACCTCCAAGAAACCCCAGAGAAGCCTGTCTCCTGCTTAGTTCCTGGTTGCTTCTTGTCTGAGCAGAGGCAGCCACCCTCTTGTGTCTTTCCCTCGCACACCTCTTGTGTGAGGTTTGTTGTACGGTGTGACTTTGTGGTATTCCTTGGCTCCCGACTGCCAGGATACCTTTCCCCTCAGAGCTGTAGCACCTGCACTGGAGAAGCCTTTCCTGTCAAAGCTGTAACACGAACTGAAAGATGGAGAAGACTGTCTGCAAAGCTGTGTGCTGACTGGATTTCAAATGACCGTAGGACCACCTGGGCATGTCTGGGAGCATGTGGTCAGAAGGGTTAAATTGAGGAGCAGAGACTCACACGTTCAGGATTTGGGTCTCAAACTGAATGAAAGCGAGAGAGTGAGCAAAGCATGAGCAGTGTCTCTCTCTCTCTCTCTCTCTCTCTCTCTCTCTCTCTCTCTCTCTCTCTCTCTCTCTCTCTCTCTCTCCTTCCCAACTGTCTTCACTTACTTTCCATTTCTGTGATTGAACACTGACCAAAAGCAACTTGGAGAGGTAAGGCTCTAACAGGCTTGCATGTTCTGATCACACTCCATCACCGAGGAAAGCCAAGGCAGGAACTAAAGCTGAGATCACAGAGAAATGCTGCTTCTTGGATTGTTCCATGCTTTCCTAGTCACCCCACGACCTCCTGCCCAGGGACAGTACCACCACAGTCGGCTGGGCCTTCCACACCCACCATCAACCAAGAAAGTGCCCCTGCAGACTTGTGCACAGGCCAATCTGATGGAGGCATCTCCTCAACTGAGGCTCCCTCTTCCCAGCTGGCTACAGCTTGTGTCAAGGTGACAAATCTCGACCAGCACACTGACTAAGGATGTGATGTGACCAGCTGTCTCATGCATGCCTTTCCTGATGAGAGGGGCTGTGTCTCTTCTGAGACCATGAGCCAAAGCGAGACCTTCCCATTTTCAGTTGCCTTTCTGGGCATTTTTTGTCACAATAACTAGAAAGGTAATACACTACGTAAGCACCCTCAGGGAGCTGAAGCAGCTGCTAGCTGACAGCCAGTAAGGAAAGTACCATCCCATAATCACAAAACTAGGATTCTGCCAACAGCCAAAAACAAACCAGGAGCAGAGTCTTCAGATAAGAGATTAGTACACAGGTACCATGGTTGGTGATGCTGGACTCTGACCAGTGCATGGGTACCGTGGTTGGTGATGCTGGACTCTGACCAGTACATGGGTACCGTGGTTGGTGACGCTGGACTCTGACCTCCAGCACTGGGAGGTAGTGAGTGACTATAAACTCAAGCCACCACACATGTAGCAATCTGTCATGCTGAAACAGAAAACTCACACAGGCTTATTCTTAGGTCGTTTATAGTTCTATTGCTGTTATACTTTCTGATTGGTTATAGTTTGGTTTATGTCCTGAAGAGCAATTTATATGCTAACATTAGTTTTACTTCCAGACATCTTGTTAAACTCTTATTAAACAAATATGTCTATGTTGTCTTTTGAGATCACCATATTTTCTACAAATAAATAATATGAATTCTGTTCTTAGGAGTGGCGATGCACACCTTTCATCCCAGACAGAGATAGGGCCGGTCTCTGAATTCAAGAACAGTCTGCTCTACATAGAGAGTTCCAGGCCAGCCACGGCTTCATAGTGAAATCCTGTCTCAAATTTGAAATAAAAGAATTCTTGTTCTTCCTTCACAAAACATCTCTGACTATTCACTTCTCTTTTCTTACTGCGCTGACAAGGACCTCAGTTACTGGCTGCTGTGAGAACACAGCAGGATGCTCTGCATCCTTCTCTTCCTGGTCCATTGGCACTGCTTCTAAAATCTCACTACTAAATATGATGGATGCTACACAGCCTTGAAATATACCCTCTTTCAAGCAGAAGGTATCTCAATCTGCTTTCTCTGTCTTTTGTTTTGCTTTTTAATCAAGAAGTGATAACTCCATCAAGTTCTCCTTAGAAAGCAAAGATGGTTGTTAATGACTTGTCTTTCCATCTATGAGCTGCATGTTCTTAATGAAGACATCCCCATTTTGGCTTTCTGTCCTGGATACATAATATGAACATCCTCCCTATCTGGAGAGGTAGGGGTGTGTGGGTGTGGGTGTGTGCGCGCACGCGTGCTTATGTTAGTGGAGGTAAGAATCAGAACCCCCAGTGACTGAAGCCAAGTCATAGGTGCATGGCCTAGTTTTCAGCCAAGGACTTCGACCTCCAGATCAGTGATACAGACACAGTAAGGACGTAGAGTTATTCCGTCAGAGGTGTCCCACAGTAGAGGCATCTAGTTGTGGACCCAGCTGCAACAAGAAGGGATGGTGATTGACTCCAAGCCAGGCTTTCCGTTATTCCTGGGGTAGTCAGGAATGGCCAAACAGCACAGCACTTGCCTTCCCATGCCCTGTGGAAGCAGTGATGCTTGGCCCAAGAGCCATGATAGTAAAACCCAAGTGAGAGTATGAAAAGTGTCATCATAAACACAACTTAATCTCGCAATGTTAAGCATTCCCATGGGATCTTTAAAGCTGATTCTGGCCTATGTCACTATGAAAACAATTTATTGGGAAATTACCAAATATCTCCCAGGCTCCATAGACATCAACCTGATGGGAACCCAGGCTTTACCTGGTCTAATACAGCCACAGCAATGAAGCCTGGACTATTTGATCCACCACCACCTCCTGCCTATGACTCAGGCAATGATCTTTACCTTCTATTGTTTCCTGGTGCTTTTCAAGAATTACAAATAAATAATCTCTGACCAAGTGAAAAATCACATTCTCTTATCATCCCAAGGGCTATGTATGGAATATGTCTAAACAACTTTCCTGTCATTTCAAAATGTTTACAGCAAGCTGGTGTGTAAGGCTAATCTCCTATTCTTATCTCTCCTTTTCTTGTGTACAGGCATAGAGAACAGGATGAATAAACAGAGATGGACAGCCACACCGCTCCTAATATTCTATCCCCAAACAAGCCCAAAAGAAGCAATTCATGAAGAAAAAATGGAAAGAATTATGCAGGAAATACTGGAGACTTTAAAAAAATATATATGTAAGTCAAGCCTTCTCTGTGAACACTACTTTTATATTCCCACATCCACTAGAAATGTTAGGCACTCTTTCATACGTATAATCTACTTACAGAGCATAAAATGGCCTAACATGCTTAGTCATGAAGAGCGTCTGCAAAAGCAAACCTAGAAAACCGCCTCAGAGCTTGATGTGGTGGCTCGCGCCTGCAATCGCAGCCCTCGGGAGGCTTACACAGGCAGATTGCCTCGAGTTTGAGGGCAGCCTGGGGTTCAAACTGAGACCCTGGCCCAAGAAAAGAGAGTTGGGGAGCCACCTCAACATGGAAATTATGAGAATTTCTTGCATATGAGAAAGCCATCAGCTTTTAAAAACTTTTGGTATCATTTCCAAAGTACCAGAATACAGTCTACCAAGCCTCCGGGGACAGCTTTGCATTCACAGAGAATCTGGTTCTGAAAATATTTAGGACTATTTTCCTTCCTTCAGAGAAGGAAAATCCTCTACAGAGAAACCACAAGGAGAGAGAGCATCCAGTGTTAGGCAATGGATGCCATTCTGACCTAAGAAAGGACATGATGACCCGACTCCATCTGCAGAACTCTAAGCAGAAAGGGTGTGTCTAACACGCCCTGAGAGCACAGCTAATTTGGCAGCAGAGTCTTGGGTTCCATTCTCCTTTCTTACATGGTCCTAAGAAACCATCTTCCACTAAGGAAATTAGAACATAGGGGACCGGGACAGCAAGCCTGCCTAGGATCCTTCTCCTCCCTGCTCCCCCACATCTGTCTCGCTCAGTCTCACATAGCCCAGGCTAGCCTTGAACTTGACCTGTTAGCTGAAAATGACTTTAAATCCTGATCCTCACAACTCCCTCCATCCCACCCACTGTTAGAAGTACAGGTCTGTGCTACCACACCCCAAATGTTTTATGTGTTCTGTGGTTCAAATCTAAAACACAGGCACTCTACCAACTGAGCTTACACCCCAGTTTCAAATTATTACTCTCTGGAAGATGGGGAAGAGTAAACTAATAGGCACCAGAGGAGAGGAAGACACGGAGTACAAAGAGCTGTCGTGAGGGAAGCCCATCAAAACCCTAGAGACATTAAAGATAAGGGGTGACCAGAAAAATCATCTTAAAGTGACCTCTAAAGGGAGACAAAAAGAGACCCAATTTCATGTATTACCTGTGTAAAATATCTTTAAAAACCACAGGTACAGCAGTAGGGGCGAGGCTTTACCTTGTTTGGGTCCATGAGGCTACCCTGATAGGCATCTGGCATCTGCTGCAGTGGATGTTGTAAAGAAATGTGTGGGGACAAGATAGGAACATGGCGGTAAGCTGTCACTTTATCCCCATTTAAAGTCACTTCAGGATGTCTTCATCTGATTTCTTCTTAAGCCCTTGCAGCACTGGGCATACCAATCACAGGCCACGAGACTCCACTGCGGAGGCCGAGTTCCCCCAGCCCTCAAGACGAGCAAGCCCTTCAGTCCTAAACCAGACGGCTACTTTCATTTGAAATTTAAGAAAAGTTTGACTCTTCACTTCTTTCTTAGCAAAGGAAAGGCCTGGATGTGATTGTAGTTAGCATCGCTGCAGTTTTCCTGTCTATTTCTAAGAGAAATCCAGAAGCCGCAGAAGATATAATTACAACCACAGCACTTAGCAACATGCCTAAGGAGTTTACTAAGTTCATCTGTTACTTTTTTCTACTAATGTGTAGACATTCTACATTTGACCTTTATCCAAAAAGAAGAGAAATAATAAAATTCAGATGGTTTGGAAGCAGGTGCTGGCTATTATATTCCACTTCCTTTGTGAATAATCTAATAATTTATAATCCTGGCAAGATACCTTAAAAGTTCACTGAGTGAATACTAAGAGCCAATGAACAACTGAAAAACAAAAATATCATGAAAACATGGGACTCTTTCTCCCATATCTTATGAAGCTTCCATTTTTCCTGGCCAATCAGATTTAGGACAGTAAACAGGTAATGAGTGGATTCACCACCCTACTACATCAGATGAGCAAAATCAATTCAGTTCACTTTCAACTAAAAATGTCCCCTTTGTTTCAATGATATATAATTCCAAGGGACTCGATATATTCTAAATATACAATAAGAAATCAGTATCTTACGTGTGAAATTCATAAAAAAATTAGAGGGTCTTGAAATTAAGTTACATATAATATGTAGAGCTGTATAATTTTTTCCATGCAATAAAATACCCCTGACAAGAAGAATTCTGTTTTCCATCATTAAGAAAACGGAAAAGACTGGGCATAAGACAGTTAAGCAAATAAGGAAAGCACCGTCCCTTTAATAACTCAGAAAAACCTTAAATGTTACAGAACACTCATTTGACTTTACAATGAGAGTGAAGAAGCTGCCTGTGGCATTTCTGGACTGTGAATTATATGTCACAGGACTCGGCCAATAGACACAGACTGTTTCCATTCCAGCGACTTTCTGGAAACGAGACCCAGATATAGTCCTCAAGAACAACTCCCAGTGAGGACAAGCTGATTTGGAAATACCACCAGTGGGCCTTTTAACCAGAACAAAGGATCCTTCAAATGAGTAATAACACCTTTGCAGATTAACGTGACTTTACAAACCAGAAAGGCAGGTTTTGGCCAGCCACACAGAATGATAACTATTGCATTCAACGAGACAGCTTGCTCCTTCGCAAAGGGAAAATGAGCCTTGCAAAGGACTTCACCGCTGGGCCTGTGAAAACCTACTCTGTCTTTGTTTACTATTTTGAACAAAAGGATTTCCATGAAAACATAAATCATACTAAGTACTGAAGCATACGTCCAGTAGGTTCAGTAAGTAGGGACTTGGAGAAAGCACTTCTCGGCCATCAATGGGAATCTCTTGTCACGCAAGCAGGATAAGCAGCTCTTGATGGCTTTTAAGTAAGTGCAAGCCTCACTTTCATTTACCAAGGGAACCCTTTATCGTGGAAAAAATATAGGTGTTTTTCAAGCTGCTATTTCTTTCATATACAATTTGTGTATCCTGATTTAAAAAAAAAAGTTAGAATGAACTTTTCTCAGTCTTTAAGATTTTAACTCTTTATTGGTATACACCAACCTCAAAACTTTAGCAGCATACAACAGCAATCGTTTAAACTTGGCCAGAGCCCAAGACAGCTGGTGTTTGTTCAACTGTGTTGAAGAACACAGTGTGACCTCACTCACACATTGACAAGTCACCTGAAGTGGGTGGGGTGGCAGGGCTGGCTCATCCTCTCCCTTCGCCTTATAAGTCTCTCCAGCAAGAGAGTCAGGGCTCAGAGAACACAGACCAAAGCTGGACAGCTTGGTCACAAGTCACAAGGTCAGCCCAGAAGGGAAAAGAGCCAAAATAGATTTCTTCTCTCGACAGGAGCATTGGTATGGACCTAAACTGAGTGGCTGGAGGAAGCAGAGGTCGCCATCTTTGTAGACAATGAACTTGATCTGTTCACTTCCCAAGGTGGTTCTGTGCTTTACAATGTTTTCCCCACCTAACTCCTTCTTTCCTGCACATTTCAAATTACCATAAAACAAAAAAACAAACCAGAGTACATTATTCTAGCCCTCTATATTTAAGAAAGCATACTAAATGCTTTCATACACTTTCATCTTCACAAAAGCTATGTGAAATGAGCGTTTTATTCCTATTTTACAAGAATTGGGAAGGGGTACCAGCAGCATGGTCACTGCCACATAGAAAGGCGTCAGAGAGGATTTCTACCAAATGTATCTGCCTTAAAGCCCCAACTCATTCTGTGACACCGTCTACTCTCAAGGCATGGAGGGCATGAGGGACCTTCCATGGTCTGTGAAATCAACAGTACTCAAGTGTGGGTCACCCCTGCCACCCCAGCACTCGGGAGGCAGAGGCTGGAGAAGTTCAGGGTCAGTTGGGTTACAGAGGAAGACCCTATCTCAAACAGATAAAGAGAACAGCACTTATGATGTTATTAGCTCGTCATCATTCCACACTCCTTCTTTTAGAAGCATTGATATGGTTCCTGATGTCACCACAGATAATATCAAATGGAAGAGAATCCAGCCATCTACTATTAAGTCAGACAGTAAAGAATCTGTAAAAGTACAAAGCGAACATTGTTGTGCTTTGCAAAAAGAGCCATGAAATTGTTTATGAAAACAATTTTGTTGACATGAAAGTTTTGTAATTGTGTGTATTGTTGTTGTTGTTGTTTACTGTTGTTTTGAAACGCAGTCCCACGCAGCGTAGGCTGCCCATGACCTTGCCACACAGCAGAGGATGACCCTGAACTCCTGAGTTTCCGCTTCTGCCTCCAAGTGCTGAGATGACAGACAGATGTCACCATGTCCTGCTGCATGTGCTCCTTAAGGAGATAGGTTTTTTTATATATATATATATATAATGAAGTTTTTGGCTAGTATATGCGAAATGGCTTTTATTGTGACTTTTCACACATATAAAACATTGTGTTTTGTTTGTATATGCTCCCTCAATGCCCTCTCCTTCCTCTCCCCCGTTAGTAGACCTCTTCCTACTCAAAATAGTCCTCTACTCTTCCCATTTGTCTTCATGACATATATATAAACACACACACACATATATATACACGCACACAGACATACATACACACACACACATATTCCATTACTCCCTCTTGAACTAGTTTAATTTCTCAGTGTTAATTTGTAACAACAGTAAATATACATGGGTGATAATCTATATAAGCAAAAGTCCTCAATAATTTTAAATAGTGTAGAAACTCCAAACTAAGCAGCTTAGGAATCTCTCCATTATACTGAAGACAATTATATTCTTGGTGATATATATCTATATGTAACACATATATAATATATATGTGTGTACTTTTTTCATAGGAAATGTTCTCTATTCTTTCATTTCTGGAAAGCCTTCTGTCCCAGCCCTTCCTCGTTTTATACGTGAGGAAACGGGACCCAAGGGTGAGCTGCACACAGGCCATACACAGGGCAGCCAGCTGACAGTCTAAGAACAGAAGCAATGCAGTGGGATTGCCACTACAACAGCCATTTTCCTCCCGCATGTCTGGCTGGTCACGTGACAGCGGGCGCCTGTAAAATGTCACTAGTGAGATGAGACAGAGAGGAACCGTGCCCGAGGCTGCTCAGAGGCTTGCCGACAGACAGCGCCACACTTTGCCAGTGGAAATCGGAACTACCACAGGAAGCTGTTTCCACGACCAGTTTAAAGCCCGGTCCAGTTCATCAAGTTTGCACTAAATAAATATTAGTGCCTGCAACACAGGTGAATTTTCATTCACAAAAATGTGTCAAATTCATGAAGTCCGGGATCTCAAAAATTGATCTTTCTAAATTTGTTGTAGTGTCCTAGATTGGATTTCAGAATAAGAACGGATATTGGAAGGGTGGTGGTGCTAAAATCCAGAAGTAATCTGTAGTTTAGTTACTAAAATTGTTAATGCCCTTAGTAATAACAAATATAGTTTAATTCCATAAGAGCAACACTGAGGGTGGGTGAGTGAACAGCATTCAGTGACTTAATTTTGTTAACTCTTCTACAAACCTAATTTTACGGTATCCCAAAAAGGGTTAGGAAGTTGGCTTTTAAATGACAAAAGTTTCTGAATGCTAAGAGACACAAAATGTTTCAGAACCTTTATGCTGCCCATTGTACTCTTTACAGGTTGGAAACAACAACAAAAAGACAATGTCATACCATGGCCTTTCAAGTTGTTCTTTGTTTATCTGGGACAGGATCTTTCTGTGACATGGGATCCTCCTGCCTCCCTGGGCGCTGAGATCACAGGGATGGGCTACACAACACACTCAGCCTTTACTTACTTCTATTTTTTAAATGGGTTCTATTTACAATGAAATCTTTGAAAATTCATTGATAACCTTGCTTTAATTTTCTAAAACATCAAGATGCTTACTTCCCACAAGCCTTACAAAGCAAGAAAACATGCAATAAGCCACCAGTCTATAAAAACACATTCTCTTAAAATAGATATTTGAGGACAGGCATGGCGGCTCACTCTTGCAATCCCAGCACCTAGAAGCCTGATGCTAGTGGATTGCCATGAGTTTGAGGCTATGTTGGGCTACACGGTAAATTCTGCACTAGCCTAAGCCATAGCATGAGATCTATAAAAAAAAAAAAAAAAAAACAAAAAATTAATTGTGTTTTGGGAATGAACTCATTTGAATTTTAAAGACATTTCATAATCTTTCAATGCACTATCGTTAATACTAACAAAACATTCTACTGTTTTATTTTTCTCTTTTTTTCTCTTTTATTTAAAATAGATTATCTTCTCACATAATATATCCTGATTATTGTGTGTCCTCTGCACCCCGCTCCTTCCAATTCCTCTGCATCTCCCCTCCCATCTGGATCTACTCCCTTTCTGTCTCTCATTAGAAAAGAACAGATTTATAAAAGATGATAATAAAATGAAATATAATAAGATAAAATGAAAACTATCACATCTAAGTCAGACAGAACAAACCAACAGAAGGAAAAGAGCCCAAGAGAAGGCACAAGAATCATATTCCATATTTATACAGAAGGTTTAAGAAAAAGGTTTGACGATCCACTCATCTTCTATTCATAATTCTTTCAAGCTATAGTGTAATGAAGCTTGCTGCCAACTTCTTGATTCTTGCCATCATGAGATGGAATCTGTCCTCCCCTTCTCTCTGGGCTAGCCTGTGACTATTCCCACACGAGTTCTCCACAAATGATGCTGCATCAGTTGCAGATGGCTGCCCCTCACTGCTGCTGCAGAGCCCGAAGCTACGGCAGAAGCAGTCCTACCTTGCTACTCAGCTAGAAAAATATGGAAGTGGGGCTCTTTCACAGGCACCCGACATATGGATGAAGACATCCGAGGATGCAGACCAAAGAGCACCATCAAGGATGGCAGTCAGTGTCGGGTCTTGCCTAGAGTCCCAACTTACCAATCGTGAAAGGTAAGAGAATGAATAACTACTGTTCACCCACGTTTGGGGGTTTGTTTACAACCATAGATCCTTAAACTACTGCACAACTCTTAGTGTTCCCTGACTAATAGATATTCCACGAAGGACAGCCAGACCTCACGCGAAACACTAGCAACTCTTTGACCTTCCTTTAATGCTTAACAAGTGAAAAACCATATTAGAGAAGAAAGTATAAAAAAAAAAAAAACATAACAAGCAGGGAGCATCAGACACACCCAAGCCCAAGAACACTACAACATAACACCACCTTGCCTCTTTCAAAGAGTACAGTCAGGAAGGGACCAAGCCGCTGAATTGAAGAGGCCCCAGAAACATATAGGTGGACATGCAACAGACACCCTGAGGCTGTCCTATTCTGGTCCAAAGGACAAGACTAGCAACTGGGATCTGTGGGCTGGAGGCTGTCGTATCAAGTTTCCCGACGGATAGCTGTGTCATGACTGGGGAGTAGCAGCCCTTGCTTGTGGACAGCACACAATAAAACTCCCAGAGGTGATGTTTTCAGCCCACCAATGTTTCAGCGCGAGAGAAAATCATGACAAAGCTTCTACGGTGAAATGCTAACAATCATACCCAATGTGAAGGGTGTATAGAGTTCTTTGCATTATTCCTTCGGCTCTTCTGTAAGACTCAAATTATTTCAATGAAGTTAAATAAAGTCTTCATCATTTCTTAGTTGGCTCCTCAAAAGTCCCGGGCCTCCCTCACTCTGGCCAGCCTGCAACTTGCTCTCAGAAGTGCCTCCTTCCGGCCTCTGTCCAATCCCTAGTCCCTTTGTCCTTTCTTAAGGAATCAGTGAGGAGGAAGGCTGTGTGGGAAAAGAAGGCTGTGAACCCCCAACATGGATTATCTATATTCTACCCCACAATGTAATACAAGATTCCACCGAAACTCTGGATATATGGCACATTATAACTTCCCTGTTAACATTTATCACCCCAGAGTGACTGAAGAAAACATTTCACGAAAGTCATTTCAATAACTAGCTTTTCTACAAAAGGTCAATGCTTTAAAACCGCAACAGCGGGGAAGAAAGGGACTGGCATGCTTCCCAAGAGCCTGCTTCCCTCCTGGGGCATCTTCTTCCACATCTGGGCAGGTAGGTGAACCCAGAAAAGAAGGAAGGGCCCCAGAGGCAGCGAGGCTGGAAGAGAGGGTTGTGTCTGGGGTCCCTGCACATAGGCAATGCATGCTGCTTTGGTAGCCTTTATTTTCACTAATTATTTAAGACAGGCCATCTATCTAGCACGTACAAGGTCCTGAATTCCATCTATAGAGTATCTACCCCCAACACACACATGCGAGCACACACACACACACACACACACACACACACACACACCCCATAAACAGAAGTATCATTCCATTCAGTAGCCCACAAAGTGGTGGGAGGATTGTGGAGATCCCCATTCTGCCTCTTTCAGCAATCTGAGGCACCCCAGTACTTCACTCACCCAGTGAAGACTTCTGAGGTGGCATCCACAGTGAGTCTGAGGAGCTAAAGGGAAAAGGTCTCAAGGACCTCAGGTCGTAGAGCCTCCAGGGTCTCTGCAGTCTTGCTTAGAAGCATGACAGCTACCTACGAGACTCACAGCCACCAATCTACTCTTATATTATTAGGGTAACAGACAGTTCAAAAGGTCTGGGGTCACAGGACAGACAGACTGACCAGAAGAACAGTAACCAACAAGACTGGGACACTCCCAGCTCCCAGTAGGAAGGCCAAAGGGCACTGGGTGTTCAGAAATGAATTGGAAGAGAAAAGCCCATAAGGAAAGGATTCCAAAAAGCCTTGTTCCCAGCCTCCACTTCTTCCCACCTTTCCTGTAGGAACACCGTGACTGAGTAATTTGTACAAGGATGCATTCTCCACGGCATTTCATCCTCTACAGCTCATTTCAGCAGATGAGTAGAAGAAAAGCAGAGAGAGGCATGCTCTCTGAGGACAAAATCCTGCAACTGCTTTACCGCTTTGCTATAAATAGTGCTGTGCTACTATCTATATTATTGGCAAAATGCACTCTCCTAAATTACACACAGCTCACCCTGTCCAGTGTTCAGCCACTTTTTAATCTATTTATTATCACCATGTGCATGAGTGTTGTGGGGGAAGCGTGTGCCACAGCGGGCATGTGGAGGTCAGAGAATGTGGATGTCTAAACCAACTTTGTGGAATTGCTTCTCTCCTTCTACCTTTATGTGGGTCCTAAGATCAACTCGGGTTACCAGGAATGGTGGTTTAAATGAGGAATATCCCCCATGGACTCATGTATTTGAACACCCGGACCCCAGCTTATGCCGCTGTTAGGGGAGAACATAGAACCTTTAGGAGCAGAGCCTTCCTATAGGAAACAGGTCACGGGGGTAGACTTTGAGAATGTATAGCCTGTCCCAGTCTTCCCTCTCAGTTCCCTGTGTGATGAAATGTGGTCAGCCAGCTTCCTGCTCCAGCCTCAGGCTGCCATGCCTCCTCCATCACTGTGGACTCTCCCACGGGAACCACAGGCAAAACATTCTTCCATAAGTCTCTTGGTCAGGGTAATTTTATCACAACGAAAGGTAACTAATACACCAGGCGTGCACAGAAAGCACCTCACCCGACACACGCCATCTTGCTGGCCCTGTGGCTATTTAAATAATGTTTATAACATCTAATGTCTGTCAAGTCACTGATGGGGGAGCCTTTCCACCCTGGCTCTACTACACCACAACCCAAGGAAGATTTAGAGTGCATTTTTCACCCAGGGAAAAAGGGCTTTGAAAATACAATAGAAGAACATCAGCGATAGAGTGTTCAAGCATGCTCAAGGCCCTAGGTTTGTTCTTCAGATTCATAAGAAAGAAAAATACAAAAGAAAAATAACACCACAGAAGATACTGAACTGCTACAGAGGTTCCAGGGCACATATGAGAAATGAGATGACTGAACTACATCAAGGTTCTTCTCAGCTGTGGCCCGAAGAACGCTGTAGAACGAATAGCTTAGAAATCAGTTTCTCCCTCGGCCAACACCATCATCTCCTGGTCATTTGGTCAGTCTCTACCCTGCAAGCCAACTGGAAGGTATACCCAACCTTATACCCAAAACAACTTCATCACAGGGCTATCAGGGGACTTCCTAGAGGCATGTGCAATCAACCCACAACTGTTGATAAAGCCCCCTCCAACAGAGCCTCAGCTTCATGGAAAAGTAATAAGCCCTGTAGAGGACTGTGGGCCAAGCTAGAAAACAAAGTAAATCGAAGTGCTTCTTTTATCTCAAATTTCTGAAAAGGCAGAGAAAGGAAAGAACACTAGTAGAACAACAGTTTTAAAATCTGCAACTTTCTTACTCCACCATCCTCTGCAGACAGGCTCTTGGTCCAGCATGGCCCTTTCGTTCACTGCTTCTTACTTCAGAACTTCTAGAAGGGCTGCAATGCGTGACAGCTCACGGTACAAAGGACCGCTGGGCTCTCCCAAACTCACTAGTCTCCTTTCCTTCCGCTCCCACTTCCTTTACTCCTGTGCTTCCATATCTATGCCACGTAAGTTTGACATTCCACCAAAACTCTGCAGAGACATAGAGCCCTCACTGCATCACAGACCAGTATTCACGCCATGACCCAGCGCAAGTAGCGACCGCACACTACACGGGCTTTCACATGAGTTAAGTCTCACAACTGGATATGACAAGGCAGCCATAGGCCCTGTTCCCAAACAAGGAAAGCAAGGCTGAGAAAAGCAAGCTGCAGGACTTGGAATGCCCTGGAACCAGAAGTAAGTCTGTGTAGAAGCAAGTTCTAGACTCCTAACCTCACTCCTTCCCAAATACACCAAGACCTGGGAGAACCATGTTTCTCAGCAGAATAATTAGAGATGGCATTGTTGAAGAAAACAAACTGAAAACGCTGTAGTCAAAGCCTTTAAAAACAAGAAGCACCTCATGTTCAAATCCATTAACTCTATACAATATCTTCTAGCACTACTTCTTACAGTATAATAATTTCAAACTTATCAACACTTGGGCAGCAAGACATTTGTTTCTCTTGTGATAAGAAATGCAACCCACAAATTTTAGCTCTAAATACAAATAACCTGGTGTACGGTAAACATTCAGTAAATTACCCTGAATAATAAAGAACAGGCAGGAAGGCCAAGCAGGGCCCCAGCTGGCAACAGGGCTGCCCAGGCAATCAAAAAAGGTTTGCATCACGTGGTGTCTCCACTGTGAATTGACTTTGCCTCTAGTTCATCTCTTTTTTGTCTATAAAATTCAGACAAGTTGCAGTCCTTTAAAAAGATGCTAAAAAGTATGGGAGAAGATGATCAGAAGATCTTGGTAGACTCTGACATTTTCAGAAACATAGTATTAGGAATAAAGGGCTATGTTTCTGAACAATAAAGGGTTGGATACCATGTGACTGTTTTCCATTGGTTATACCAGAAACTATTTCTCAGCAAATAAAGCAATTGTGGATATTGTCATACAAGCACTGAAATGGATCTAACTTAAATATACCCTAGAGTCAATTCATAACCAGAGTGCAGACCAGAAGCCATTTCTCCCCACTGCTCAGTGGCAGAGCCACTTGCTTTAAAATGCCATCCAGGACCCACCGAACAAGAGAGAAACCATGCCTGCTTGGTACTAGAGACCTAGCCAAGTACCCAGAGCCAGTGGAGTTATGGGTCTTGAAGGAGAACCTATAACCACTACTTTACAAACCAGCACGATCCTTAACTACTTCTAAATATTTGTCCTTAGAGCCACAGTAAGTGTAGTCCTCACCCCTCATCAAGGAAACTCTGCAACAGACAGCAGCCATTACAGAAAACCACAGCCAACCCAATGCAGAGCCGTGGAGCCCAGTCTCAACGGATACATGTCCACACAACTACTGCACATAAGGCTCAGGAACTGAGGAAGAGGGGCAGAAAGACTGCTCAGAGCCAGAGGAACAGGATTCGCTGTGAGACTGTGTCTCCTAGTAATGTCAGAAGCTCCACCCATGCAATCTCACCAACATGGCTGCCTACACGTGCTAGCATCAAGGGGGAAAGCACACGAGGCCTCAACCCTACACAAGAAACTACAGGCAACTAAAGAACCCTGAGAGGGGAAAAATAGTCGTCAGAGAAGAGCACACAGAATGGTCAGCCCTGAAAACACACACGTGAGTAACATCACACATTCACGTATTTAGGGATATATACGTATATACACGCGCATATGTGTCTGTAACAACAATTAAGGAAAAGAGAGGCCATGGATTTGAAAGAGAACAAGGAGGGATTATGGGATAGGTCTAGAGGAAGGAAGGGGAAGGGAGAAATGACGTAATTACATTATCATCTCTAAAAAAGAAATAATTTTTAGAAAAGAAAACGTTCTACTAGAGAAGAAAGGGGATCATGGGAATGGTAGATGGGCATAACAGAGTACGACTGGCCGTTCAGATAGGATCAAAGTGCGTTTTCTGTATGTTCGTGTATGTCTGCGTGAAACACATCATTTTATATGATTGACGTAGGGTAATAAAATGATTGACATGCAAAAAAATGTCATTCAGCTTAAACCTGTAAGCACCCAATGCTCAACTGAGAGGTTGTGAGGAAAGGAAATTTGTAACATTGCAATCTTATAATTCACTTACTTCTTTTATGTCTGAAATTTTTGAAGCTACCCATTAATCCTCAAACAGCCAAATACCTAATAAAACAGCTTAGCTCCCTACAATTTTCAGTTAAAGGCTAATATGTTAGAAGAGAGCGCAAAGGCACTAAAAGATTTTTAAGTAGACATAATGAATCATTTTATAACGTGAATCACCAACTCCTAAATCACAGGTTTTGGAAAGTCAGATTTTCCTGAGTTAGAAAAAGGATGATGCCAGTTCTGATTACTAATTACATTATTACAGGCCTTGCCTACTCATCCCTGGCTCAGCAGTTAACTCACTGGGGGAACTGGAAATGCCACTATTTTCTCTAACTCTACATCCTCATCTGTAATGCCAGACAGCTCCTAAGACCCAGTCACCATTTTGAACAATGAAGATGCTGAGATCCACGGTTCCCACATCTGGTTCACTGCCCCTGTCCTTTACAGCGGAAACATCCTCGCTCTTCCTGATTCTATCTGTTCAGTGGCCTGGAACAGAACTCTCATCCCAGGAACTGTCCTGAAAATGACATCTATGTCGCTCTTAACAGGAAAAGGAGTGTGGACAGTTACGAGCAAACCTATCCCTCCATGAGGGAAACACTTACAGCACTCTAATCCTCCCCTCAGCTGAACACAAAAGGTGAAGAGTAGTCCAGGGGGTTACCTGCCACCCTCACAGGTCTGTGCAAGCCTATGTGACCTTCAGCAAGTCCGCTGAATCACTTTCAAACTCTGTCCTTATTCGAAAAAGGAATTAATAACCCCTGCCCAGCCCACATCACAGGCTGTCTTGGAAGATCAAATAAAACATACCTGGGAGCTCTCTTTAAAAATATAAAGCACCACACAGACGGTTCTGGTCTCATCCCTACCATTAAATGCCAGAGGCACACCATCACGCCTCTATTTCATGTTAAACAGGCTCTGCAGAACGGAGAGACGGCAGCAGTGAGAGCACATTCTATTCATTCGCTAAAGTCAGTTTTAAGGGAATATAGGGGCTGACGAAGCTTCCACATGTTAAAAGTCAGGGGCGGGGAAATACAGCAATGTGTTCGGTGTTCCTGGAGCATGTGTCCAACAGCAGGCTCTGTGCAAGTTCCTAACGTTACCAAGACTCTGAGAACATGCAGTGCTCCAAGAGAACACTCTCTGTTCTGTAAACTCCTACGTTATTTTGATCCTCTGATCTTGTGATCTTGTTTAAATCAGTGGCCATGTTTAGGAAAGTCACATTTTCAGTACACTAAGGAACTCGTCTCACAAATCCTTAAACCAACACAGTACAGACAATGACTGTGTC
>CABHPH010131998.1:16764-43746 GCA_902168325.1 Peromyscus nudipes | reverse complement strand
TTCATCAGGAACAAACACTAGAGTACCCAAGCCAAAGCAACAGCATCTAGCACCTGTCGGGTCTTTTTACTTCACACCCACACGGCAGAAGCCTCTTTCGTAAGGACTTACAGTTAGTTATTTAGTGGCGCTCTTACCCTGCAAGGAAATGCCACGAAACTCGACAGAATCCACTAACAAGAGTTTTATTAAGATAAGAGAGAAAAGGACAGATGTGCTCAGACCTGCGGGAAAGACACGTGCATAAAGATGGAGCCGGGAATGTGGCGCCGGCTTATAAAGGCTGGGTCGCGCATGCGAGCACAGGCCCATGTGACTATTCCACGCATGTGCGTAGATCACATGGTTGAGCTGCATGCTTTACGCAACCACGCAAAGCCACAGGGTCCTGGTCACGCAAGACGTTTTGACCCGGAAATGGCTAGGCGGAAGTGGCCAGGTCCACCGGGCATGCGCAAACATGCCCAACCTTGGGGTCATGTTGTGAATCCCTGTCACTTACTTCCACAAATGAAAAAACAATGGCTTACCAGGTGTGAAAGATCTGATTCCCTGTCACTATCACAGTGACAACACTTGGGTTTTGGAAAGGATACATTCAAACTCTCGCAATGCACAACAGTGATTTTGCTCAAGGTAGCCCCACAACGCCATCAGATTATCAGAAACAGTTATCACACACCTCCCCATTATTCACCCTCAAAATAAAGACTGTCCCCCCCATGAGAGACTATGGGATCAATATGAGAATGTTGTTCTACTAGTCTCTTCTCTAAAGTCTTGCCAACTTTGTAAATCTGTAGTTACACAGTCTTTATTTTCTTCATGTGGATTATATGTCATCGACATGGAAAGAAGGCATCATATGCTGATGCTAGAAATATGAGAACATTATGTGAGCGTATGAATAGAATGGGGGGGTCATATGCAATGGGATATTTAACTGTATATGAGACATTGAAAATGCACCAATTGAAAGTGAAGTCATTTGAATATTCACCACTAAAATGGTACCTCATTGCAGTGAGAATTTGCATTTATTTGATCATTAAATTGCTGAACATCCCTTCTTATAATTACTGGCCATATGTGCTTCCTCTTCTGCTTTTGCATAAATGCTATGCATATTAAAATAATAATTATAATAACAACGAAGAATAGATGTACTCATTGCACTTGCTTTTGAGGATATGGTTCATAATTTCATCTGGGAAAATGCAGTAGGAGAATGATTACCTCATTCATTAGAAGAAGAAGAATTTATAAAATACAATTGTAGTTCTGTTTCCGCTGCTCTATCTGAGTAGACACATTTAGTTTTACGATGTGTAAAGTGTTTTCAACATGTCATTTTCTTGTAGCAGGAAGAAGGTCTGTGTGGCAGGAACCTTCTTAGACTGTAATTGCTCTAATGGGTCATTGATCTTCAAGTTTTCTAAACAGACCCTCACAGTAGTGTGCAATGCCACTAGAGACTGTTTACGTCACTGTTGGGTAAATACTCAGTGCAAGCTTTTATTTGCTATTACAAATGATAAAATAAACAGTACATATTTCAAGAAGCTTGTAATTGCATGTACTCACACAGTAGTTCAAAATAATAGACTCCTTGGAGAAGCTGAATTTTCTATCAGTCAAATGGAGTGAACATTCTGTCTTCTATTGAGATCATAGGAGTGGAAATCAGAACTTCTATTTTGGGCACCATAGATGACAACTGTTTCTCCCCCATTGGACAAGTCACATACCCTTTTCTTGCTTTAGTGTTGCCAATGTAGATAGAGACAAGTCTATTTATAGACTCCCATTGAAATCGTTAGCTTACAAATTGTTACGTCTTCAACCAGCTTTCCGTTATTTCTAAGAGTGATTCAAATGTATCAAAAATATAAAATAAAATTGCTACAATATATAACCCAAATGTATGCAAAAAAACTATTTCCTTCTTTCTTTTCTTTCTTTCATCCTCCCTTCCTGTCTTTTTCACTCAAAAGGACACATTCCAGATTTAAAGACATAAATATACATACATACATACATACATACATACCCAAAACAGCTTGACCACACAACTGCCATGACAGGCTTGGAGGCCCAGACACAGCTTCTGTAACAGGCTTACTGGCAGGTAAAACCTGGATCCAAAAAAAGCCATAAGCTGACCTCACCCAGGGAGGGCCTGCATCTAAGGGAAAATACCTGACATTCCAAACATCCCTATACCCTTAGACAAATGTCAGTCAATCAGGATCCTGAACCCTGCAAATCCCCTCACCCCAACCTCTGCTATGATAAAAACCACACCCTGCCTGAGCTCAGGGCTCTCTGCTCTCCCCTCTGAGTCAGACAGGGAGTCCAATTCCGAGCTTGAAAATAAAGGCTCTTTGCTTATACATATGGGATTCAGTCTCTGTGGTGGTCTTTTTGGGGGGTCCCTGTGACCTGGGAATATATTATATTTATGTTATATATATAAAACATATATATATATCTTAAAGATATTTAATTTATTTATTAAAAATGTAAAAAAGTTATATTACTGAAATCATCAAGTTTTTCTTAATTAACAGTTACTACTAAGATTTAGTCATATTTTTTATATTGTTATGATTCATTTGTTTTGACTGCCACCTAAAATTCTATTGTGAATGATAACCCACATAAAGCCAATGTTCTTACAGTAAGATGAGAGCTAGAGAGAATTCCTGGAAGCTCATTGGCCAGCTAGCCTGGCATGTTAAAAAGCAAAACAAGAGAGTCTTTCTTAAACAAGGTTAAAAGAAAGGACAGACATCTGCCTCCACTCACATACAGATACACCCACACGTCAAGACAACAATTTTTTGTTAATTTGTTTCTAAGGTGCCTTTCATGAATAAAATTCTTAGTTTTACATATTCACTTCTTAAAATAATCTCTGCTCTTCAGAAATCTTATATTTCCCAACCCTAACATCCAAATACTTAACCTACATTTTCTACTAAAGTAAAAATTTTATTTTTCAAACATATGCACCTAGAGTTTACTTTTATATATAGTATGAACGTACATTCAAGTTCATATTTTGACCCCAGGATAAATCTTCAGTTTCAACTTTATATACGGAGTAAGTCATAAAGCCCTTCAATCTATGACATGATTACACCATCATAACACACATACACACACGATTTTTTCTGGGTTCTCTGTTTAACTAGTCAGTTTGCTTATCCCTGCACTAAAACCCACTCATCTTTCTCAGAAGAATCACAGTTATGAGTGTGGTGAGACAGCATCTAATTTAGATTCTAGTTATTTTCACTTTTGTTTCAATAAGAGGATTGTGTGTATCTGTGTGTCTCTGTGTGTGTGTGTTTCTGTGTGTGCATATTTCTGTGTGTGTGTGTCAGAGAGAAAGAGAGATACTAACTTCATAAATATAAGACATCCATGGATTGTTAGACAATGAGGAATTTGTGCTGTAAAAATTATGACTCCTATTCTGTCTTTTGTATCTGAGGTCTGGTGGGGAAAGAAAGAAATAGAACACAGCCTAATCATTGAAAGACAGAAGTTTCAAGTTCATGATTTCTTTCCTCTCCATTTCTTTTATTAAAGTTAATTAAGTTTTAGTAAGAGCCAGATAGCTCATGAGACAGGAGGTTTAAAAAAATTATCCTCCATTTTAATTATACTAGAAAATTAGTATATAGTATGTCTCTCAGGAAATGAGCAATCAACAAATATTTGTTCTATGTAAGACTAAATTATATGGATTTTCCTGTGGTAATTACATAATGTTGTGTTTGACCCAAATGTTAGCAGTATATATGGGGTTAAAAGGAATTTGAGATACACATAGTTATTCTGTTCTGTGCCTTTGAAGAATCATTAGTTTCTTCAAGACTCTGATGAAATTATTGACCCCTTTTCCAGGAAAATGAATGTGTTCAAAATGTTTTTCTTTAAAATTCAGGGTTTGGTGATTTGAGAGTGATCTATTATCATACCTTGGTATAATAATTTCACAGATGAAAAAAATGAGATTGAGAAATTGTAAGCAGTCATCAAAGCTAGTTGGTGTTGAGCAGTGTAAAATCAAAGTTGTTTTTGAATGTGTCACTAGAATTTTATGCAAAATTACTGAACAAAAAAAGTTTAATGAACATTAAAATCAAATGTGCAACCAAGTAAACAACAATCAAAGGCTACCTAGGTGTGTGGCTCATCACCATCAAAAAAGTATTTGTCCCCTCTCCTCTGGTTTGCTTCTAGAAATGGGCAGCCTAATCATGAAGGTCTGGGTGACTGACCGAAGTACACCCTTGATGATAAGGGACACACGTGTCTTTCATACTAAATGCAATAATAATGATCCTTATGCATGGGGCCAAGCAAACAGGGAGGAGAATCGAGATTTTGGGAATACTCAATCATGTCCTTTTTTTTTCACTTTTATCACCTTTTAAATGTTTAAAAAATTTCTTCTCCTCTCATATATTACATCCCTACTGCAGTTTACCCTCCACTCTCCCCTCCCAGCCTCACCCCATCTACTCCTTCTCCCTCTGTTTCCCATCAGAAAAGGGCAGGCCTCCCAGGGATGTCAACCAAACATAGCCTATCAAAGATGCAAAAAGACTAGGTATTCCCCCTCCCCGTAAGAGGAAAGGGTCCCAGAAGCAGGCCAAAGAGTCGGAGACAGCCCCCACTCCCATTGTTAGAAGTACCACAAGAAGATCAAGCTACACAGCCATAACATATATGCAGAGGGCCTAGGTCTGACCCATGTAGGCTCGCTGATTTTTGTTTCAGTCTCTGTGTGACCCTAAGAGCTCAAGTTAGTTGATTCTGTTTCCTGATCTCGTTGACATCATTTTCTTTAGTCTTTTTTTTTTTTTTTTTTTGAGACGAATCTCACTATGTAGCCTTAGTTGACCTGGAACTCACTCTGAAATCAAGCTCGTATCTAACTCACAGAGATCTTCCTACCTCTGCCTCCCGACTTGGTGCTGAGATTAAAAGGGTGTGCTACCATGACCACCTCACATATTTTCTTTACATATACAAAATCATCAGGTCTCTCTAACCTGATATTGTTGGGGCCCACAAGAAGTCCCATAAACGGCCACCAGTCACATATGCAATCAGCAAGCTCATTTAATAAAAAATTCCAGCATTCGCCAGGCGGTGGTGGTGCATTTCTTTAACCCCAGCACTCGGGAGGCAGAACCAGGAGGATATCTGTGAGTTTGAGGCCAGCTTGGTCTATAGAGCAAGATCCAGGACAGGCACCAAAACTACACAGAGAAATCCTGTCTCGAAAAAACAAACAAACAAAAATTCCAGCATGCAGGGGTCAATCATCTGACACAGTGGCAAATGTGGCTCCGAGAGAAACTCACAGGCTCCTTTTAAGCAGCATTGGGGAATTCCAAGCTGTGGTTAAGTGTACTTTGAAGTGATTGGGTATAGACTCTTACTGATACAGGTATCACTTTATGATTGGCTCATGACATCTGGTCAGCAATTGTGGTTGTGGTGTCAGGGGTCTGTCTGCTGTGTCAGGGGTTTGTTTCACTGAAAAACAGCAAGAACAGTTCCTACTTATGGCCAGGTAGGACCCTGATTGGCTACCAGACTGCATGTACTTCCTGACGGTCTGATTGAAGCCAGACATGAGTCAACATAGGATGGTGGGATAATACGGGGCAGAAGTCTTAGCAAACCGGCCCCTGAGAAAAAGAAAAAAAAACTGGCCTTGTTAGGGTCAGTCCTGTTATAAGAGGGGATGGCTGCTTCAGTATTTCAGCTGGCATATTATGATAAAAGACAACAGTGCCACATACATCTTTCTACAGAATTCTCAAGCTACCTTCTGAGGGGTATAAATCAATAGGAAAAGTGAGCAAAATTACCGTTGATCATTGATTCCTTGTTTGAGAAAGTAAATTTAAGTATTTTCAACTGAAATTTCTCTAATAGTATTCAGTTCCCATATTCATGAGAAAAGTCTTACTTCCAGTGCAAGAGAATATCTAACCAACAACTGTGGCTCACTGAGAGAACAGGAATGCTGGAGATGAAGTGGCAAACTTTCTTAAACAAGCTAGAAAGTCTTTTCTTCCTACAGTTGTAATAAAGACTTGTCAATTCATTAAAATTATAATTAAAATAGCCAAGAGAAAGGAAGACTGGAAGAAATCCAAATGATGTAGAACATTAATGGACAGTTGAACTTATCAATAGTAAATATTTAAAATATTTGGGGATAGTCCCATGAGAAGACCATAATTAATTCATTATTGTGGTTGAAAAGTTGTACTTATGAGTGTGATCTAAATCATTGTGGTGACATTTCATACAAAGTATCTTGTCAAGCAAAGGCAATTATTTAAATAATCATTAAGGGGAAGAGACCTATTCAGAGTGTTCATTTACCTTAATTAATTTGGGTACATTATGACAGCCAAGAGAGGCATTTTTCAAGATCTTTATGACATTAGAACTTCAAGTAATAAAGCCACTGAATCATACTTGATATTTAAATTTTTAGTCAAGGAAAGATAAACTTGGATAATAAAGAATTGCTTTAATATATTAACTTAATCACTATGGCATAATCATGAAAATGTACACATTATTCAAATTATGGCATTATAATACTCCAAGTAATGAGCTCAATGGCAAAAAGGGAACTGTTTACAATCTGATCCTGTAACTATGGAAGTGAATTATTCCCAACTGAACTGCCATAAAATAAACATTGGCCTCTGTTAAGTTATACCTAAAGGCAATTTCAGAACATTTATCCTACCTTGGTATTTATTAGTTAAATAATCATAGTGAATAGTATAAACATAATTTCAGTGTAAATTATTGTGCTTGTATTCTAGAAACTATTGCCATTTTATAAAAGAAAATAGAATCCATTTTCCCTTGACTCAGTATTCAGTGATGAAATATTTGCATTGTATTATAAGATTCTAGAATTGTTTCACCACTCAATATTAACATTAGTTTTAAAAGTTATTTTATAATGCATACTTCCTTAAACATGACTCTATAAGCAAAATATTTACAAAAGATGTAAAATTCTATACATCTGGATATTTTGAGTATTGGTTTCCTTTCTACACTGATTAGAAAAGCATTTATTTAATTCTATGTCAATGTGCTTAGAATCAATGTTCATATTGACAACTAGAAAAAAATAAAAGAAAAACTGAGGTTCCTGATTACAATAACTAATTTAAATGTACAAAACTGTTTAATTGGATTTGAAAGCAGCTGGAAAATAACCAATCTTATTTTGCTTTGTAATAGAGAAATAATCTTTTAGAGATACTATTTCAGACACTGCCTTCCAATAAACATATTTTCATTTAGAAAATAAAGTCACCCAAGGATGTACACTAATTTCAAGGAACAATTCCTGTTCCCTTCTCTTCTCCATTGACCCTACTTTGCCCTGGCCTGTAAGAACCAAGTTAGAAATGACTGGCAGACTTGCTTTACCTTCTCTTCTCTCACTTCCTCTGTCCTCCAGAAGGGCTGAAAGAGGGGAGCAGAGGCTACACGAGATGCTCACACAGTCCCTCAGTTCTTACTGTTCTTGACCTAGGCTTCCTTACATTTGCCTATGACAGAGAGTCCTTCAAAATGCAAGTTGCTAGTTTTATAACCTTGGATATTTGACCCTTTCTTTGGAAATGTTCTTTACATTTATGATAGAATTTCGGGTTCTTTATAGTTTGCCCGTGCAGGAAGAGGTATAGTGACTCTGGTCAGTTTCAGGGACTTCCTGAAACTATTTTGAGTTGTTTAGCTTCCCACTTAAGCAGCTTTCCTACAGGGTGGAATGTTTCAGTCTCAGATGAGGAAAAACAGAACATACTGAGGAGTCTTTAGAACTCCTTCTTCAGAAAAACCCTCTAAGTGAGACTGAAATTTTCTTGATCTTGTGAGCAGAAAACATGTGTTAAACTATCAAAGTGGGTTTCCACAGGCCTTAATATGAGCTGGAGAAGACCAGCCATGTGTCTCATGAACTACATTCTTTAAAAAATTAAGTTGACCTGTTCTTAGGTTTAATTGTCTATATGCCTCCTTTTTCTTTTCTATGCCTAAACTAAGACCTGGCCACCTTAACTTTATCTTCTGCTGGTTCCAGCTCCTCGACACCAATTCTGACCTTGTTTAGAATGGATATCTCACCCATCTTCCTTAAGTGTCAAGTGCTGGGCATTTTGAGGTGTAGTCTGTCTAATCTTTGACATTGAATACTAGTCTCTGTGCTACGATTTCCCCAAGGATGGACGTGAATGTAAGTTTCTGTGAAACCTGCTCCAAGAAAAATCCTACCCTCCAGTGACCATATCCGAAGGTTATATATTCCCAAATTGTTAATTAAAGTAAGCAGTGATCTCTGACGAACAGCTGGGCAGGCAGCATCTCACTGATCTCTCAGGTCAGAGACTGTTACATGAGATAGACACTAGTCACTCTCTGATTAGTAGATTAATTCCTGAGAACTCTACTGAGAATATATCAAAAGGCAAGTAACATTATGTGGGTAATGTGGAAACCCCCGCAGTGTCTTTCATCTCTTAGCAGCAGGAAAAAATGTCTCTTCATCCTTGCATATGCAAATACTGGCATGTCAGAAGCCCCTCATAAATGATTACCTTGGTACTAGGTAGGTGGCCTCTGATAATTGCTGCTGAACTCTTGTGGGTGGTGACTGAAGCCTTATCAAAGAAAAGAAATGATACCAAAATTGAGTCAAGTTGTTATCTGTTATTTTGACGACACAAGAAGCTAAAAACATCTGTTTCTAATCTTCAGTTTGTTTAGCTGTAAGTGAACGCTTAAGGGATAGACATTATTTGGACTGAAAACTTAAAATATTCTTCACATGAAATTTGAAATGCTCTCCTGTTAAACTGGCAACATAAAACACATCTCGGAACTCTTTCTCACGTGTTTGTGCATATGAAAGAGATGGCTGGCAAATATAACGAAGTGTGAGTGAAAAGGCGCTGGTATTTTGTGACACCAAGTTCTTAAACAACCCTAGGAAGGGCGAAACGGAGGGGAAGTTTAAGAGTAAAACCTTGGCACCCAGGAAAGCATGGTTTGGGGTAAATGGTTAAGGTTTCCAGCTGATGCTGCACTGAGCCGTGAGATCTTCACGAGTTCTCCTTAATACAGAACACGTGTCTATATAAAAAGAGGAGTCGAAGAAAATTAACAGAATTCTTGTATGAGAGGCAGTCTATCCAAGTATGTGTCAGGCTGTGGATTTGGATGTGAAAACATGAATGGCACTAATAGTCCCAGCTTCCGGGTGAGTGGAGCCCCGACTCTTCTCTGCAGCTGGCTGGAACATGATTGCTCTCAGGTGCCTGTACCCATCTCTTAAATCCGGCCTCGGTGTGCCTCCACAAACAAGGAGGGTCACTCTAACTCGTGCAATCAGAGGCAGCCATCTTGGTCTCATTCTCCTTGTTAAGCGTTAGGCCAGAGGGAAGCATGCAGTCCTGTTGCCGGAGAATTTCTCTCCAGCTCCCAAGTCCCGCCAGTCCCTGGTTCCCTGACCGAACCCATTCATAAAATAAACACACAGACGCTTACATTATTTAAACTGCTTGGTCATTAGCTCAGGCCTATCATTGTCTAGCTCTTACTCTTATATTTAGCCCATTTCTATTAATATATACTTTGCCACGTGGCTCGTGGCTTACTGGTACTTTACATCTTCCTTCTCCTGGCAGAGGCTCCAGGCAGTCCTCTCTATCCTTCCTTCTTCCTCAATTCTCCTCTCTGTTAGTCCCGCCTATACTTCCTGTCTGGCTATTGGCCAATCAGTGTTTATTGACATATAGCGATATCCACAGCACAGTCCTTACTCAAACAGCATGCTCTGACTGGAAGTGCAAGGGTGGTCATCTGCCGTCTAAGGGCGGGTTTTGAGACTATGGCAGTTTCAGGACAGTTACAAAAAACAAGTCTCTAAGCAGAGCTAGCATTCTCAGGCTTCCTTTGGGCAAAACATCTGGGACCTTTCTGGAAAGATAAAAGCCCTAAACTGCTAATACAGATTCACTTTATTATCCCGAACTTTCTTGTTATTATTGTCATTTCTTAGTGTTTGACCCACTGGTTCTTACCTTCTCATATATGAGAATCACCTAGAAAGCTTTCAGGTACCCTTTGCCTAGCTCCCACCTCACTTCAGTTTGGTCACTGTTTTGGGCTGGGAGCAAGAGGGCCTCCAGTGTGTTTTAAAGGTCTCCAAGTGATTTGATAAAGCAGCTACATTTGGGGAACATCCGCCTTGAGCCATCCTGAATTGAAACTTTCATTCTGTCTGAGTTCTTCTGAACCCAAACAGAAATTTAAATGAAAACACATGGAAAGAGAAGACTTTATTTGTGTGAAGTAACTAAAGCGGATAAAAGAAAGAAACTGTGTTAAGAAGAGCCATATTGAAGAAACAAAAAGCCACTTAACAGTTTTTCGAAAGGGACTCTTAGTTACTACTTAGCAGTCAAACTGAATAATATTCAAATGTAATCAAGAACCTGTTACTCTTGATAGACTAGCCTCACTGATTGCTTCCTTTTATAAAACCTTATGTCTATCAAATAACCTTTAATTTATGTAAAATAATTAAAAGTGAGAGACTCCTATCTTTATTAATGTTGGTCCTTGAATAATCTGTTTATTGAATAGAAACAAATACTGATTTCTGTTTCAAAAAGGAGAAAGGGTTATCCTTGCCATTTGTGACAAAGTCCCCCAAGACAGACAGACACACACACACACACACACACACACACACACACACTATGTTAAGTCCCTCTGACATTGAATCTCCTTACCTAGTCCACAAATTCCTGTTTAAGAAACACACCATCTCTGAAATGGCCCACAGTGGCTTACATTCCAACAGGAATGATATAGGCAAAACTGCTCCCACACTTCAGTGTGAATCCTGGCAGCAATTCTGAGACCTAGCCAACTTTTAAAGAAGAAACACTTTGAACTCCCTGGAAGGATATGCCACTTTCTCTTATCTCGAGAAAAGAGATGTCTCATCCCTCTCTCCGATAAACACCACAAGGTGTCAATTCTTAACTCTTCTTTCCGTCAGTCCCAGTTGCCCGTTCATCCTCACATTCACAGGACACCAGTGGGTCTTAGCTCCAAGCTCTCCTGAGGGTTTCTGCGTTAATATGCACAATGAGTTGATATGTGTGGTGCCCTAATGACCCTATCGCATGGCTTTCAGTGATGAGATGCGAACAGATATCTGCTCACCCGAGACAGGGCACCAGCTGAAGGAGCGACTGTACCCATCTGGTTCGGTGACCTTTGGAGTTACGTATAGGATCATGGTTGAGAAAGCTTGCTTATAGAGGCTCGAATGAGTCAAAGGCACTTGTGTCAGTGAAAAGTCCACCTCCACATGGACAATAAGTCATGAAAGCTACATGCCTAGAGCTCGCTGCCCAACTTGCAGGCAGCTCCAACAGATGCTCTTCTCTTCCTCAATAATCTAATGCTTATGTAACATCCAAGAAAGACTTTATCAATCTCATAACTTTCTAAGATTTCTGAACCTTGTAACTTTCTTAAGCTTTCTGGATTTTCTTCCAGGAGAGAATGTTTCACTTTGGAGGAAGCAGCCACACAACTCATATTCTAGCCGTGTTTGTGATCACATAATCTAATTAGCCATCCTACTCAAATTTGACAACTGCCAGAGCAAAACCTCTCATTTTAAGGATTTTTTGATGGTTTTCTTGAGTTATTGATGTCGACTCTTTTCTCCATTGCTCAATCATGGGACCCAGTCCTTCCCTTCCTTTTCTAGCAACAATAATATAGAAATGAAATCTACAGGATACAAGTAAGCACACATTCCCAGTCTTATCACCCAGCAGGACAGACCACTCAATTTAAAAATACAGATGTTAGGTTTCATGTCTCTCAGCTACATCAACATAGAATTTCTTTAATTTTATAGTAGGCAATTTGCCCCATATACAATAAAAGCGATTAAATAATTATATGGATCTGAATACAAAGTTGTAAAATGTGCATTCAGATGGGCAGTGAGAACATGGAGAAGGAACTGTAGACTGTGAAACAGGTGTATATCCAAGGATGTTTTCCCTTAACATTGAGTTATGCTAACAATTATCTTGGATAAAAAAAGAATGGGCAGTGTGACAGGAACCATCCATGCCTGAAAGAGACTGAGTGTCCATCCCAAAATGGTAATCCTCATCTGATGGGAAAAGGTGACTAATGAAAACCATCAACCCAATTAAAACTTTCTGAGCTTATCTGCCCTCTACCTTTTCTAAACTAAACTCCAGTTTTTAAAATATTTAATCTGAAAGATATGAAAATACAAAGGCAGATTCTTGTCATCCCCAAAGGCAGATTAATAATGCATTCAGATTCAAATCATTATTCACATTGATAAAACTGACCTACTTTTCATCTTTCGGGAGAAAATGCCCTATGAAATATTTTTTCATATCAAAATGTTGCTTTTTCGTGCCTTTCTTCTTTCATACTATAATTAAAGCTGGCATATCACTTCAAAATGTTAAATGAAATTTGGTTCATTTTCAGGCCTGGGCTTTTTTAATGAGTTAGCATCTCTACTGACTGAGACAAGCACGTTCACTGCTTCGCATGCCAGGGAATCTTTCTGACAGTTGTGGTCATGATGCAGATGTTTTGCTTCGTGGGGATTTTCCAACAATGTCCCTAATGAAAATGCATGCCTACTTCCTGACAAATAAAAGAAAAAATTTTTTCCAAACAAAAATTTCAAATGCCTTCACCCTATCATTGCAAACGTAAACAACCATTGTTTTCTCCACACCATTTTTGCTGAGTTCTGTTGCATCAATAAGTGATCTACTTCTTTTCTCTTACTCTTTTCCCTCTTTAGTTTTGATATGGAAGCAACTTTAACAAAATCTTATGCAGGTCCAGAATGGAGTGGAGTTTTAACTGTGTTTCAGATCTTACAAGTCATCTCCTAAAAGCAATTTACCACATCATCTCAATCCTTATGTCTTGGTCAATTGTTCCATTTTCAACACAGAAGTAAACAGAGGTGCAATAGTACAGAACTCTTGGAGTTAGGGATAGGGATGATTTTTGAGATTTAAGTAGAGTAGATAGAAACCGTGAAAGGAGCTCTGAGTAAATAATGTATTAAGTAGTTTTAAAAAGCAAAAGAAAAAATGCACAAAATTCAGCTGAAGTTTTTTTGTTTTGTTTTGTTTTTTGTTTTTGGCTTTTTTCAGAGCTTTTATATTTGTGTTTATTCTTCATTTAACTTTTAAAACACTACTATAGTTGAATATTAAAACAAAAAACGATAGCCAAGTAGTAAGCATATTATGATTACAGTCCTTCCCACATTCACTACTGCATATAGAATGACAGAGTAACTGGCCCATTAAGAGGTCTGACGCTGAATGCCACCTCTGGGGTGATGTTCATTGTCCTCATATGCTTCTCCGTTATAATGCCGCCATCTTTCCTGGTTTGGATCAAAGTCCACCAGTTCTACCTGATCCATTTCATGAGTCTCTTCTACTTCCTTCCTTTCAGGAAGGAGTTTTTCCAGCAAAGAGAGTTTATCAGGAGAGAGAAAGCCATTTTCAGGAAAATTCACCTTAAACTCAATGATCAGACGTTCTTTTTCATATGTCATACCTTCGTTTAGCACACATTTTCTATCTCCATGCTTGACAATCTGACCTGGGTGAGAGGTGATGACTATGATTCTGTTGTCAAGAGTGGATATTGGCTTTTGGAAGCCACACAATGCTTCAACCAGCTGTATGTCTATACACATGAAAAGATCTTCTCCACATCGTGTAAAAACAGCATGATCCTTCTGGTCTAACATAATGATAATATCCCCTGGCTCCAGTCCTGGTTCATGGTCTCCTTCACCATGGAATGTTATCTTCTGACCATCTTTCACACCTTTATCAATATGAACTTCTAAAATCTTCTTCTCTCGAACTCTCTTTCTTCCATTGCAGCTTTTACATCTGTCTTTAGGACTGACGCGTTCTCCATGACCCTGGTACTCCATGCACACTGACTGAATTTGCTGAACCATTCCTGGTCCGATCTGATGAATCCTTACTTGAATGCCAGTCCCCAACAGTTGGGACAGCACTTCACATTTGTCACAAACCACATTCTTTTGAAGAGCCAGTTTTCTTGTTGCACCATTATAGAAGTCTTCTAAGGTCACTGCGAGCTGATGCACAACATTTTTACCTCTCCTTCCTCTTTGTATCCTTCCTCCTCCTCCAAAGAACTTATTAAAGATATCCATGCGCGAGCCAAACCACCACCTGCTCTGCCCTTTTTAATCGCCTGTTCACCTCCTTTATCATAGAATTACCCCCCCCCTTTTTTTTTTGAATCAGCAAGAACTTCCGTCTAAACTTTTCGCCTTCGTTTGGATTCTTATCAGGGTGGTACTTCAAGGCCAATTTTCTGTATGCCTTTTTCAATTCTTCCTGGGTGGCATTGGTTTTGACCCCCAAAACATCATAGTAAGTGGTTTCTTTCACCGTTTTTCACAGCCGGTGAGCTGGCCGGCACTGGAGAGTGGAAAGAGGAGCGTAGCATCCAGCTGAGGTTTTTGTAAAATGAAAATTCCAGGTACATTTTAAGGCATACAGTTTCATAGCAAATCCTGAATCCTCTGGCTCTTAAAGTCTTTCTACCCCCTCCTCAATGCTACGTAAGCCTTAGGTACAGGAATTGTATTGTAGATGTATCCATTGGAACCGGACTCCATAACTCTGTGTTTTGATTGGTTGTGGTTTCAACTATTGCAAGAGACATTTCCCAGATAAGGGGTGAGGGCTACAATTATTTGTGGATATAAGGACCATATTTAGAATATAGTTAGTAATTATACTGCTTTAGTCTCTCTCTCTGTCTCTGTCTCTCTGTCTCTCTCTCTCTCTCTCTCTCTCTCTCTCTCTCTCTCTCTCTCGGCATGTAAGGTAAAACAGCAACACATTTTTCACATTTCCAAATATCCTGCAACGAAGTCGAGCTTCACCCACCCACTGTAGCATTGGCCAAAGTTTCCTTGGTCATAGTGAACACAGTTATAACCTCAACCATTGGATAACTTCCCTGGAAAAGGACTAAAAGTAGAGAGGGCTCAGTCAGTAAAGTGTTTGTCTTCCGAGATTTTAGTTTGATTCCCTGTATACCACAGAATAAAACTATGTGTGATGGCACACACTTACAATCCCAGAACTAGGGATATAAAGGTAGATGGAGACTGGTGGATCTCTGGAACTGGCTGAGAAGCCAGCCCAAGTTCCAGACCAAGGGGAGGCCCTGTCTCAAAAAGCAAGAGAATAATCTGGGGACGAATGCCATAGACTGTCCTTTGGTCTTTGCGCGTGCGCGTGCGCGCGCGCGCGCGCGCGCACACACACACACACACACACACACACACACACACACACACACACACGGGAGTCTGCGGGAATCCAGCTCTGATCTGCTCTGGCCACTGAGGTCTGAAGTTTCTGCTGCACTCCAAGCCTCTGCCTGCCATTTGCAGGTAGCCTCAAGCCATGTCCTCAGGCTGGCTGACTGCATTCTCCTCCCTGAGGCTCAGCCATGGCAGAAAGCATGCTGGACCTCTCTGTTTGTGCTGGCTCTTGGTGTCCACTGCCTGTGAACTTGATGATGATCCACAGGTCTCAGCTGCTGATCCCTGGCTGACGCTGCTTGTGGTAGGGGCTTCTGAAGCTGGCAATCTCTAAAGCAGCTATTTGTACTGGGACTGCCAGGTTCGCAGTGTCTGCTCAGTCCTAGACCTGCTTTCTGCATCTCAGGTCCTGTCTGTGCTCAGGAGAAAACTACCCTACCCTAAGTTAAACCTTCACCAAAACTTTTTTACAACTTTAGAGAGATACTTGCTGCAGCCTAATTTTAACTCCTCTGCTTTATATTTATACTTTTATTCCTGAAGGTTAGAATATCACCACCTCCTTCAATTAATTACCAGACATGCTTCCTGCTCTGAGGTGTTCCTTCTAAGCCCCATGTTGGGTGCCATCTGTGGAGTCTGGCTCCCACCTTTGAAGGGTTCTTAGGTAAAGTAGAGAGGAATTAAGAAATGATAGAAAGAGAGACCTAGCTGACAAGAAGAAAGACAGAAACAAAGGATAGCTTCAGGAGGGCCTGGGTCAATACCCAACACTCATCTTTTATTGCAAAGGGCTTTTTATAACATGTCAAGGGGAGGAGCAAAAGACCTCCCCTTTGCAAGATCAAAGCACACAGTACAGCCAAATGTAGACCCTTCCAAACACCTGGTAAACACATCCATGGCCATCTTCTTATGCAGCCCTGCTGGGTAAAGCAAGCTCGGATTCTCTGACCCTGAGTAAGTTCTCACTAGGAGGCCTCTGTGGGCTCCCACACAAGTGTACTTTCCCAAACATGAAAAAATACAAGCAAGTATGCACATGTACACAAAGAAAAGAGAAAAAATGAATGGATGAAGAAAGGAAGGGGGGAAAGGGAAGAAGGAAGAAAGGGAAGAAGGAAGAAAGGGAAGGAGGGAGGAAAGAAAGAACCAAATTTTTCATTTCTCTATGTTGAGATCTATTTTGAAAGCTGCTACTACCATCCAATCAGTCTTTAGTAAGCCTAATACAGTGATACAGTTTCAGCATATGAATTTTGGAAGGGGGCACAAACATTCAGCATTCACAAACAGAGCATTCAGTAAATAAACAGTGGCTTTTCATCTTTTACTTACCTGTTCATATACATATAATGGTACATTTATAAATTAAATATGGTACCATCTTTAAAATAACATGAAGAGTATTAAATTCATGGGAAACCTTTTCTATATTTAAAATATAAGACTATACACATCATCTAGATAAAATCAGAAGCAACTCTTGCATATGTACCTCATAGACCTATCACATAACTATCTGCTCTGGGCACATTTGAGTTGGATCGGCTTTCTGACCAGGAGAACTGCTTATCTAGGCTTGATATCCTGGTCTTCCGGAGATAACTTGTCACCTAACTAATGGACTAATCATGCCAGATTGTAAGTGGAGCTCCTCTGGGTACCACCCTCTCTAACTGAGAACAAAGGGTCCCCAAAAATGTTAAGCTGTCCAGTTAAAGCAAGAAAATAGCACACAGCAGGACAGTGAGATCCAAGGATGTGTCTACTTCTGACTGCAGATCAACCAGAGCTAAGCCTTCCAGGAGGAAACTTACCTTAGACCAGACACAGTAGCCCAGCTGGCAGTTCTGGTAGGAGTCCATGTATGCCACCTGTCTAGGTTTCCTGAGTGACCTCATCATCATCAAATATGGGCACAACTTCTGTCACTCTTTTGAGAGACATTTATAGATGTATAGAACAGTTTTTCTTGCTTATTTACCATCATGGGTCCCAGGAAGGGCACTTTAAGAGCATCCAGCTGGATGGGAGGACAGAAATGACCAAAGTTCCTCCACTTTATCAAGAGCAGGAATAAGAAATGTGATTTTGCAAGAGCAAATCAGATCTTCATTTTTCTACAAGTGGGCCACAGCTATTCTAAATCATTGTCTGGACCACACAGAGCACAGTACAAGGAACACAAACCTTAGATGTCAGAAGTAGTGTGGAAAACCAGACACAGTAATTATTCTTAGACTTTGAGTTCTGGAACATGTTTTTCAGTCAGGGAAGACTCAGTTCTTTCAAGGTTGGCTCATGAAGAGTCGGAAATTTCACAGCAGCACAGGACATACCTAACAACCTTTTCTATCTGAATGGTCACACTCAGAAGTCTGTTGAAGAAGGTGGCAGAGGAGAGTTTACACTTCTTTTGGGATTGCAATCTCTGATGGGTGTCAGGAAGACCCAGGATAAGATGAATCTTGGTGACATTAGCTTTGTAGTCATCCCAGTTAGGGAAGAAAGGGTGTTAGCTTCTTCCACAACATCCACTCTGCAGAAACCATTCCCAAACTTCAAGATGTGGCTCTGGACCTCCAAACAGCACATCCTAATCTACCTCTTTCAAAGGATAAAAATCTGCATGCCACTTGTGAAGAATAAGCCAATTAGTTCATCCAAATTCAAAGATATTTATAGCTTATTCAGCTGTTCTGGTTTCTGAAGGAATCAGTCCCTGCCAACATTGCTGGGAATGGACCATTCACAAACCCAAATGTACCCTAAGGATTTGCAAAAACTCTCTTTCAGGACTGGAAAGAAAATCCCATCAGGACAAAACAGCCAGCAGACAATCAGCTGCAGAATGGTCATTGCGTTGTTTAAAATCCCATCCCAGCAATTATTTTGCTAAAGTAAAAGCCCAGAGATTAGTATGAACCCTGGACTGTGAATTGGAGAGATTTTGTTTTACAATTTGAATAACATTACTTGCATTCATTCTTTCAATGATAAATTTTCTGAAATAGCCTTGCTTCTAATATTCAATAGTATTCTAAACCTCTGACAATCTGAAAATTAATAAATTATTAATGGTGAACTATGATATTGCTTGAATTTCCTCTTATAATTTAAGGACAGTCAGTGAATCTAGCACTAAATTCTGATAAATGATCTCTTGCAAATTAGGCATAAATAAGTTATATAGTGTTTGTTCTTTCTCTGTCCAATTTATTTCACTCAGAATAAAGATCATACATAGTGTCACATGAATCAATGATTCATCCCTTTTATATTGTTGAGTAGTAATTCATTCTAGAATTATACTTCTCTTTATTGATTCACCCATTGATGGACATCTGGATCACTCCATCAGGAGTAGACTTGCTTTTAGGGTCATCTGTAGACAGACTAGACTAGATTTTTTTTTAAAATGCTGCTGCGGTTTATAAAATTTTACAGAATGGACAATATATTGATATCTATTAATGTTGGGAATGCATATACGTATTAATACTCTTTCAACTTAAGGCTTAATGTCATAATTTCTAAGATCATTCTAAAAGATAAAAAAATGGTTATGAAAGAATATAATAGCAAATGATACTTTAAGTTGTTAACTGAAATGGATAAGGAGTAAATACCAAAAACTGTTGCCTGTTGTTCTCTTGGGGTGAGTTACAGATTATTTCAATTTCTTGCTTGTGTGGTTCTATATTTTGCAGTTTCTGTGGTGTGGGTAAACTATTTTTACTTTAAAAGTCACTTCTTAAAAGTTTGCTTCTTTGTGGTTGATATATTGTGCACCCCAGTAAACTTATCTGGGGGTCAGAGAACAGAACAGCCACTATATTAAACATAGAGGTTAGGCAGGGGTAGCTCACACTTTTAATCCTAGCATTCCGGAGACAGAGATCTGTCTGGATCTCTGTGAGTTCAAAGCCACACTGGAAACAGCCAGGCACAGTAACACACGCCTTTAATCCCAGGAAGTGATGGCAGGAAGCAGAAAGGTATATAAGGCATGAAAACCAGGAACTAGAAGCTTTTAAACTTTTAGGCTTTTTAGCAGCATTTCAGCTGAGATCCATTCTAAGGACTCAGAGGCTTTCAGTCTGAGGAAAGAAGATCAACTGAGAAGTTGGCAAGGTGAGATTGGATGTGGCTTGTTCTGTCTCTCTGATCTTTCAGAATTTACCCCAACAGCTGGCACTGAGTAGGTTTTTTTTATTATTATTAATAAGACCATTTAAGAATTGTGTTACACTTCTTTCTATCTTCTTCTCCTGAGATATAATTGAACTGAGAATGAACATGTGTAAGTTACCCTAATTTAAAAAATAATTTGCTTGTTTCGATGGTTTCAATATAGGATGAAGGCTAGGCTTATTTAAAAGAAAGTAGGTGTTGAATTTGACTCAATTTCTTGTTGTGTGTTTCTCTGAGAGGACCACATAGACACAGAGGTTTGTAAGACAATTAAATAGAAAATTCACAAATTATATTCTATAACCTACAGTTTTCCTCTGAGTACCATGCCTACATATTTAGCTGTCTGCTAAACTATCTCTTAAAGATCAGAAATCAGATGACATTGTCCAAGTTAACTTCATTATTTCACATCATTCACCATGACCCTACTGAGCCTCTCTCCACCTTCTCTCCTCTAGAGCCAAACATAGCCAAATTTCATTTCCTCCTTAACTGCATGACTAACAGCCCCATGATAAGACTATAATCTCCCTTTCAACCTTAATGCATTTGTGATGGAGTATTAGCTATGAAATATACATATATCAAATAGTATATATGGCATGACATGAACTAGAAATTTATTTATCACCTAACATTCTAATTTAATTGAGTATCCAGAATTTTTATTGCCACATCCAACAGCCTTACTGCCTACAATTTTAATTCCAGTCAACTGAATCATCAGGCTAGTTCTAAGTAACTGGAGTTGTTTTCTTTGGCCTTCATGTGATTAGCTGATATGGCTTCTATAACAGTGACATCAGACCCCTAAAGGTTCCAAAACTAAAGGTTCCAAAAAAACGGTTGACTCATTTTCCTGACAAAGTCATATTTTAAGTGGAATAGATTTTACAAATCTTACAAACTTTTTCTGGCAAATTTCAAAACTTTGGAACCAACATCTTCGTGCCTTGGGGGTCTTGGTGAGATTTCTAGTCATCTAATCCAACTGAATTTTAAACGAAAACCAACCAACCAACCAACAATCTTAAGATAAAGCGTCTTTTAATCTCGCTCAAAATAAGCAAGTGGAGAAAATCCACTCACTTTAAATACTGCAACACTAATTGGAAATGACATGTTCCCAAAATTTTGCTCAGGCATTTCCTGTCACAGGAGAGTCTGGCTATGTGACAAGAACAAGACAGGAATATCTGCCTCAAGGGAATATTCTGTTTGAACTGCAAGGAAAGAGATTTCTCCCTGGTGGCTTGGCCACCTGCCACATGGACCCTGCAGAAATTTGCTGTTATTTGTGCTCTCTATTTCTTCCTTGAAGTTATTAACTTATCCATACGCATTAGTGTGTGCTACCTTATGAAAGTGATATGTTCTAACTACCCACTGGAATTATAAACCAATTATAAAAATAAGCAGTGAAATAAAGGTTAATGGCACAGTTTCTTAAAATTAGAGTCATTCTTCAGTTTTATAGTTCTACAACTAATTATTTTGCTTTTATATAACAGAATAATTAGTTGTGAAGCCATGAAACTGAACAAGTATTTTCTGTTCCCTTTGGAAAATTAAGTATATTGCCTAGTCATTTTAATTCACTTAAAACAAGTGTTAAAAATAACTTCCAGAATTTTCCAAATTAGTAGAGATTTTAAGGAATGTGTTATGTAACATACCTGCAGTTCTCATCCATCCTTCTGAATTTTCACACTAAAAACAAAGGGAAAGCCATTTACTGTCAGGCTAGAGGGAACATTTAATCTTCTTTTTCTCAAATACCATCCCAAAGAATCCTCCTATCTCTTCCATGTCATTTGGGTGGTAGAACACTAGAGAAGTTTCTCAATGTGCTTTTCTCAATAACCTTTATCTGTAAATAGTAATTCAGAAAAGAGCCTTCATTTCTTTGTAAATTGAATAGGCAAACGATCATATATTTAAGGGCATCATTTTGCCCCAAATTTTCCTAATCTACATCTATATCCCAACATTGGACATCACTTACAATTTGAGACTACATTTTCCTTCATTCTGGTAACGCCATTTTCATCTCTAACATGTAAGATTGGCAACAAATTATGGACGATTTCCATTCAGCTTTTTCTACAGCTGTAGTCCAGATAATGTCCTTGAAAGTAAACTGGAAATGGCATGGATCTCTTTGCAGCAGAGTGCCTGAGATAAGGAGCTGAGCTTAGACATACACATGTGGACTGTGAGAACCAGGCTTGAGGTTTTAGTATTCAGAGCTTGGTGTAGCTGAAGTCTAGGTGAGTCTGTGTTCTCTTCTGCAGGCTCTTTCTGTTTGACACCACCAGCCCAACGAAGCACAATGAGAGCGCCACCGGAAATGAAAGATACAGTACCACTTTGTCAGATCTTCCCTAATGCACCTTGTTTTATTTGTTTGTTTGTTTTGTTTTGTTTTTCGAGACAGGGTTTCTCTGTGTGGCCTTGGTGCCTGTCCTGGATCTCACTCTGTAGACCAGGCTGGCCTCGAGCTCACAGAGATCCGCCTGGCTCTGCCTCCCGAGTGCTGGGATTAAAGGTGTGCACCACCACAGCCCCTAACGAACCTCTGTCTGGAAAGACAGAGATCAGAAGATGCCACGTGGGCCCAGACACTCGAGGCAAGCCTCTCTTTTCTTCTAGTCTGAATCAAACCTGACTGGTTTGACCTGACAGTGCAACGTAAAATAAGAGCACTGCACACACCTGCCTCTCTGAGCCTGTCTCATGGCTGAACACTTTTAGGGACATTATCACCACTACTAGTCAAGCCAGTGACTAATACAGTTGCTGGGTGCTGAACAATCACATGAGCGGGTCTTCCTTCATAGCAGGTTGGGCAGCAAATTAAACTAGGTGCAAAAGCTAAAAAGTGTGAGGCAAGTCAGAAGGTTTCGGTTCCAAAGCATCGTGCTTTCCTTCGGTTTTTAAATTCAGTGCATTTTATTTTGTCTTTAATTGGAAGTGATACTATGATATTATTTCCAATGCAATTAATGAGTTCAGAGAAATATTAAAAAGTATACTGTGGGATTTCATTGCCTTGGACCTTTCTCTAGATTGATTTGAATGTTGTTGTCTGACTCAAATAGTCATGATTTGTAAACAGTGTGTGCCCCTTAATAATAACTGGCACCAGATATCAAAGTTTATAATCTAAATTCCTTAGTTTATAAGAATTCTAAAACTCTAATTTAAAGTATTGATTTCCACAACGACAAAACAATTTATGAAAATAAATATAGAAGATAAATTGATAGTTACAGCTTTAAGCCAAACTTAAACCTACGCCCTTGTTTCAAATGGTAAGACACCGAAGACAGAATGTCTTTCTCTACCTTGGGGTTATCTCCTCCTTACTAGAGGAATCAATTTTCAATTCATCTGAAGTTATTTCTACATTCCATAAATGTGGCTGGGGAAGTAGCTCAGTGGTCAGAGTGCTTGCCTTTTATGTACAGAGCACTGAGTGTAGTTCACTGTATCTGCAATCCTAGTGCTTGGAGGCTGAAGCAAAACAATCAGAAATGCAAAGTCATGCTTGGCTATATAGAAGGTTTGAGACCAACCAAGGGTATGTGAGACTCTGTTAATGTATATATACATATATCTATGCATCTATACATGCATATGCATACCCTAAATTGAGGTTTTGTGTGTTTCATTTAAGTTGCCATTATATACTCGATTATCGTCTAGTCATATCAAATTAGTATGCACATTGATATCAAGGCCTTAATTTCATAGACACAGACTCTACCCTCCTGAGTGGGATTAAATTTAGAGGCATAAGTAAGCCAGTGACTCATGTTTCCTATGTTCCCCACACTAAAATACAGTCTCAGAAAATCTGCAGTGCTTTTACATATTGTGATTAATACCTCAGGGCTCAGTTTTGTGAATGTTGTGTGATTATTCAGCTGGCCAATAGCTCTAAAAGAATACATAGAGTCCAGTTTTAATTTTTGTTTGTTTTTTCAAGACAGGGTTTCTCTGTGTCATTTTGGTATCTGTCCTGGATCTCGCTCTGTAGACCAGGCTGGCCTCGAACTCACAGAGGTCCACCTGGTTCTGCCTCCCAAGTGCTGGGACGCCCGGGGTCCAGTTTTAATTTTTAATGAGATAGAAATATTTAAATATCTTAAAGTAAGGTGCCATATTAAATACCCACTCTTAATTTGATGATGAGCTTTCAAAGTTGAAGAATCAAGAACTCCATTCAAAATTCCTGACACTCCTAATTAAAAGCCGTGTCTCTACCCAGTGGTAATGAACACTCCAGTGTGATGAACACTGGGCCACCTCGCTGTTCACGTGCGCTTTCCTTCTCCTCTGTTTGTTCCTATTTGGCTGAATGCTTATCACTTCCCACTCCTCCCGCTCATGAGTTAGCTGCGTCTAATGCCATTTTCATTTTCCACGAAGTGGCTGAAAGCTATTCTGATGGTTCCCCGTTTAAGCCGATTGCAAACAAAAAAGTTATTTGGCACTCACATCTCATTTTTATGTGAATACAACTTTTATTTGTCTTGAACAAATAGGTAGGAGTAGATGAATGGATTTCTGGAGTACATGTGGGTTTAGCTTTATAGAAAACTGTTATCTTCCTTCCTCAAGTGGCTGTACCATTCTATATTCCTACTGGCAATGCTTCAAAGTTTCCGTTGTTCCAAGTTTTTGCCTACATTTTATATTGTTCATATTTTTAAACTTCACATTCTAGTAAGTATGCAAATTGATATAGTTATTATTATAATTGTAATTTCCCTCATGACATCTTTTCGTATTTTCCACACATGCATGTGTATCTTCCTTGATGACATGCCTGCTCAAATATTTTAGTGATATTTAAAATTATCATATTTTAATATGATTTTTCTTATAAATCACCTCAAGAGTTCTTTACACATTTTGGATAGGAAGGTTTTGTCTGATAAGCTAGTTTCTTGCAAGCATTTTGTCCCAGTCATTTTGTCTTTTCACTTCCCTAACAGTGTTTGCAAAGAGTTCATTTTGGCTTCTCTAAAACTGTGTTTTAGTTTGTTCTCTATATCTTGTTCTTTATATTAGAAAATTCTAATTTCTAATGAACAAAATCATAACTTCCAGCACTGGAAGAGATACAAGAAAAGCAACTAAAGATGGCATGGTTCTATATAAAATTTACTTGGAAAATATAGCCACTGGGAACGCTTGGCCAAGAGCAGCAGGAAAATCTAACTTTGCTGGCTTGACTTAAAAATGGTATTTTTTTATTTTTATTTATTTTAATTTTTATTTGGTGTTTGAGGTACATGGGTGTTTTGCCTACTTGTATATGCCTGGTGTGTGCCTGGTGCCAGTGGAGGATACGGGGGACATCAGATCCCCTGGAACTGGAGTCACAGACCATTGTAGGGTGACAAGCGGGTGCTGAGTAGCAAATCTGGGTCCTCTGGAAGAGCCTGTGCCCTCAATCACTGAGGTATTTCTCCAGCCTCCTAAAAATACCATTTTTCATTATTGCAGCAAGCAGAGAAATGAGCAGCCATATATGCCATAGACTCAGGGCCCTCAATTCATCACATCTGATGATGACACATTTCCATGCCCCTTCTCTGGAAGTTGATGTCTGCAACTACAGTGGACATATGCACCCTAGAGAAGAAAATGGAGAAAGAACAGAGCTTCCTAGAGGCATCCCACTTAATCCTAATTTAATTCTCCCTGAACACAACTGAGTCATGTAGCCAGGCAAAACTGTGATGGGGAGATAAAATGCTGATTATGCTAGGTGAGCATAGAAATATTTAAACAACCTCAAAATACAAAAGACAACAAAACTATTCTTCTATTATAGTAGACGACAGAAAAAATCAAAGTCTAGATTTAAATGCAAAGAAAAACTTTCAACTTGCAGCCAACTAACCATCTACCTATTAAAGATATCACTATAAAGATCTTTGTTAGGCAGGAGCTACTAATAATAGAAATACAAGCTATTGTAACTACCACAGCTAGAGCATATGAATAATGGGTTATGCCAAAAAGTCATGTGTTTTATCTTTCTTTGACTGCCTGTTTGATACGTTGTGGAAAATACGGTTCAAAAATGTAGACTGTTAAGGTCTCCTAGAAACGGGACTTGGGGTGAGAAATTCATAGCCTAGGCTTGACCACGCTTTCCTACCCCTGTATATTGTTGAGAATTTTCAAGATTGGGAAGTGCACACTGAAAGCTTTTATTGTGGTGTTTAGCTTCTTTATAAGTGAAAGTCCAAATCTAAAATCTCTTCTCATACTAGACTCTTAGCTGTTGGGTTTCACTCTATCTGAATGGCAATGCTACTGAGGGCTTCATTGATAAACTGAAGTCAAAGTCAAGGTTTTACTTCATGTGTACCAACTCGCTTCTCATTGATAAAATTCTACACAGAAAAGTAAAATAGACCCTCTGCATATGGCAGACAGTTGTGTAGCTGGGTCTGTTTGAGGGGCCCCTGGCAATGGGATCAGGATCTATCCCTCGTGCATGAGCTGGCTTTCTGGGTCCCATTATCTATGATCGGACACTTTGCTCACCCTTGATGCAGTGGGGAGGGGCTTGGTCCTGCCTCAACTGAATGTACCAGACTTAGCTGTCCTCCCATGGGAGAACTTACCCTGTTGGAGGAGGGGATGGAGGGGAGAGGTGGGGGAGGAGCGGGATGAGGGATGAGGGGGGAATCTGTGGTTGATATGTAAAATTAATAAAAATATAAAAATTAATAAAAATTAAAATTAAAAACAAAAAAATTTTAAAGAACCAATCAGTAATGAAAATAATGTTCTTTCAGTTTTGGAAGTAGACTTTGTCCTTTAATAACTGAGTACAACCGGCTAACACAGAATAACTCAGAAAGAACTGTTAGCCAAACACATGATTCAGTGCACTTTCTGGACCAACATGCCACCGTCTTGTTCTTTGTATCTAGTTGACTTACCTTTCTAAATTTTCAGCAGCTTGGGTGAAGTTATAAATATTCAAATATTTTAAATATTATGGAACCTGTGAGAGTAAAGTTAGGAAATCACTAATGTTGTAAAAGAAGGTCAAACTGCATTAACCCTCTAGCAATGATCTCACTTGCCTAGAAATGAAACCTATCCTGCCTAGTGGAATTTGCCTACAAATGCCGTAGCACAAATTTATCAGACATCTGAGCTGAGGGATTCATTGGGTTATGGATAATTGTCAATATTTAGGATGGATGGTTACAAGTTGTTAATTGATAATGATCAGGAAAAAAGCTAAACAA